>OMNN01063713.1:0-27669 GCA_900302755.1 Chromis chromis
GTGGCATCGGGAAGAGAAAGTACAGCTTCAATGGTACCTCCTACCGTCAGACATCCTGCTCACCCAACCAGTCGCCAACCCCTTCACCTCATGGCTCCCCCAGAGTCAGCGTCACGGATGAGAACTGGCTCCCCAACACCAACCAGTACACCAACTCTGCCATCGTGGCCGCCATCAACGCTCTGACCACAGACGGAGTGGTGGACATGGGAGAGGGAATCCCAATCAAGACACGGAAGACCATGCTGGACCACTCCTCCTCCATGAGTCTGAAGGTGGAGCCTGGTGGCGAGGACCTGGGTCCGGATGGGGACCTCTGCCCCGAGGACTACCCCTCCCGCCTGGCTCTAAAGAAGGAGAACTACTGTGGAGGGTTCCTGGATGTGCCCCAGCATCCATACTCCTGGTCTAAACCCAAGCCTTACCTCAGGTAGGTTGAGCTGCTCCACCTTTTGCTGAGTCAAAAACTAAACTTGTATCAAAGTTTACCATACAGATCGAGAATACGAAGCACCCAGCCAAGTTAGAAAACAACAATACTCATACGTATTTGCTTCTTGAGAGAGATTCATGGTCTTTAGCATTCACTCTAAGGACCTCTATTTACAGACAGTACAATTCATCATGTAAAATCACTACATTACGCTGGTGTTGTGTTTTTGTCTCCACATTTAGTGTTGATATTTATTGTGAGCACAAGATTGTTTTAGTTTTTAATCTTCAAAGGCCATATCAAAAGGCAGAAATCCAAAGTTACATGCAATTCACTTCCAAAAGAGCTCTCTTTGAAGATCAAAACTATTTCATAAATCATATTTCACAGAGAGGAGTTGCACAGCATGTGTGTGCCCCCGTTGCTATAACAACCCACACACAAATATAAAAAATGCACACACACACACGCATGCCCTCAACAATATCATTGATTTTTGTCCTTTGAGCAAGGTGAGCTTTTTTGATTTCTTTTGTTTCTCTCGTGGCATTTTTTTTTTTCGCCCCCCCCCGAGCCAATAGCACACTTTCCTGTAGGAAATCAAGTGTTTGATTAAGATAGTGAGCAGCAGGAAGTAATGGTGACAGGCCTGGCTGAAGGGGAAGCAGTCTGTGAGTTAATCAGCCGGCTCGCTGCGCTGGTCTGTCGCGCCATCAGCCCATCTTTTTCTGTGGAGCTAACGTGATGTCATGCACTGACGGGGCAGATAAAGCCCTGCGGGGGGAAATCAGTTCGTTTTGGGTCAACAAACAGCCCGCAAGTTCCACAAAGATGCCAGAGATTGGTTTCAGTCGAGCCACCCTTCAGGTCACGGGTTTGCGTTTACCAGGCATCCGGCACAGAGAAATATTGTCTTGCACATGTTTGTTTTGGTTTAGATATCTCCACGGTGTTCACATGGGAAGCTCTGACTCTCCATCTCGAGAACAATGATGTTGAGGGAGGCCAGCTGCAGCTCTGAGAAAGAGATATCACACTCCAAGGCAGGGTGTTCTGCTGACCTTATTCCATTGTATAACTCCACTGTCTGTTTTATAATTTTGCAGTTATCAATTTGAAATGCATAGTAATTGTATCAAAGACAGCCTGATTGCCAGTTAGTGTGAGATTTGTTTTTGTGCCCTAGAAACGTCTTTCCTCCCACTGTCACTTTCTTAACTCCCCGTGTCTGTTTCCACCTGTCACAAGATAATGCAAAACACACCGCTCTAACCAGGGCACATTCGTCTCTCGTTTATTTTTCATTAAAAAAAAGGGCCACTAATTATTACCCAGGCTTAAGGAATTACACACGTCAGGGAATGACTTCAATTGATTAGATTATAGACCATGATGAAATGGAGCAGGATCAAGCCAGTTGGATTACACTAAAGTGTCCCAATTTAAAGCTAATTTAAAGCAAGTTTAGATCGCTTTGAGTCAGACTTCCATGACAGTGATGGAACCCTTAGTCCCTGGAAAAAAACACAACCTTACAGTTCCTGCTTAGGCAAATCAAATCAAAACAGAGAGAAGCAGAAAATACATAAAAAAGACAATCATTGTCCATGTGTTTTCATGCTTTTATCCCAAGTAAAGTGGAAATGTAAAACAGAGCACTCACTGGAAAAATAACCAGATACTGGGTGTTTACCATAGAAAGTCATAATCTTTTGACTGGATAAATATTGATTTGCTATCCTGTTGAAAAGCAGAAAATTGAATGTTATGTTACTTTCACCTAAAAACAATCAATATGTCATGTTATAGCAGCCCATCTCTGCCAGCGCTGGACTGGCAGCTTCCGTCCTGCTCCGGTCCCTACAACCTGCAGATTGAGGTGCAGCCAAAGTCCCACCACAGGGCCCATTATGAGACCGAAGGCAGCCGAGGAGCCGTGAAGGCGCTGTCTGGAGGACACCCTGTCGTACAGGTATGTCAGCGCCACTAAATGTCTTTGAAGCAGATCTTTAAGACTCACTGTGTGCATTTTTATTCACCAAAGACAAGGTTAGCTTTGTGTGTTTCAACTGTGTAATAACTTGCTGTCATTACAGCATAAGTGCTAACCATTGCGTACTGATTAACAGTAGTTTTTCTGTCCAACAACTAGCTTTTGACATGGACTTTTGGCGGTTTCTGACTTTATGACAGCATGTAGTCACAAAGCAAAGTCAGAGCAGCCCTGACATTTCTTTCATTAGTCTGCACTTTGATGTTCTCTTGCTATTTTTTTCCTTTTTTTTTTTTCCATCAAAGAAGTCATAAAATCAGATTTGCATGGTCCGAATTAGCTTAAATCTGAACTATATGACTGCTGTTTGAAACATGCACAAATTATCTGCTGATTCTGGAGAAATTATAATGCCACATGTGGATGAATCAAAAAATCTAACTCCCAGATGCCATCTCCATGTATTATTTTGCATCATAAAATTAGAAACCACTGTAAAAAAAAAAAAAGTAAAAAAAAGTACTACATTGCACAATTTACTTATTTTAAACTGATATGATATTTAATGTGCCATTGCATTCTCATTGCAAACTTGTCAGCTGGCTTTTAAAAGGCCTTTCTTGTAACTTCTGTTAGCAGCAGCGCAGTATTTACACACTGTGCTTCAGTATGAGCCTGTATGCTGTGTTATTAATGTTCCCTGAAGCTGAGAGTCAATCTACTGCTGTAAAAGGTCGTTCTGACCAGCAGCAGTGCACGCTGACTCAATTAGTATAGAGGAGGACCATCGCCTCTCACTATTGTACTTGGCAAACACTTAAAGAGCACACGTCAGTCTCACTTGCAGCGCAGCACAGAGCTCCTTTCTCTGCTACGCTGTCATCACAGTACGCTGACAACTCAGTTTACACAAGGCGGGGATTTGATGGTGTATGCATGTCCTGAGGAGAGGGTAAATTTACATCAAATGCAGTTTATTTGAGCTAAAACTGCTTTCATCTCACTAATTGTTGGGGTATTTCTTTGTAAAAGCTTTGCTAAAGAATGAATCGGGTAGATTTTAGATTCAGATTTTTTTTTCTTGCAGCCAAAGTAAACCCTGCACCCTGAGAAAACACTTTCTTTTAGACCAGAACAGTTTAAGGTTGGTGGTCCATCCTTGTCACACACTTAGCATTAGATGTTGTTCACACTGCAGCTGTTTTGTAAATAGATGCTGTCAGCACATCCCGGTCTGCTCGCTGTCAAATCTGCTTGACAGCTGTTGCCCTACGAGGTGTTATAAACAGGCCTGTCAGCCTTGAGGTTTTCTCTGTAAATACAGGTAATCACTCCCCTTCATTACAAACCTGTGTAGATCAACATGCGGGTGAATCAACATCGTACCCTCACACCTCCCCACGCTGCAGTGAGAGGCTGACCAGACTCAGCTTGCCATGCACAGCTGTGGCAGGTGAGACTGGTAGTGATTTAGTTGACGCCACTTTCTGACTCATTCTCCAGGGGCCAGAAAAAGAAGTCATAAGTAAGAGCCTTGTGCGTGTTTGCATACACAATGCTCTCCAGATTTTGATTCATGATTTGATTATTTCATGCGTCACAGGCATCAATTTAATGATAACTTTGCGAGGATATTTCCAAGTCTTACTGCATGTGCCAATCAGTTATTATTCAGCGGTAGCCACAAGAGAAAATATGATGACAGCTGCTTTACCGTCACACCTGCTCACATACTCTCATACCTCACATTTTACTGTTACTTCTTGTTGAGGAGTGATTTATGCCTCCGATATTGCCTGTGCAGTCAATCGGGATATCTTGAGGGTTTCATAACAGTGGAAACCACTGCAAGCATGGCAGTTGGCAGAAAGATAAATCTATCAGGATTAGGAAATCATGTGTACACAGTAGAGCAGGGTAAAATATAGAAGAAGAACCTGTAGTGTATCTTCAGGGAGTTTTTGCAAAGTATGAAGTACAAAAACCTCCCATAAACCTCACTTTCTCACTCCTCATCACTCTCTTTGTCTTCGTTATGATGTTGTGTGAAACTGTGTTGTCGTGATCTTGGAGGATAGAACCTGCTGTAGTCCCCAGTGCCCTGTGGTAATGAGTGGCAGGCGCTGGATGGGTGAGGTGCAGTCAAGGAGAATGAGTCAATAATGACACGGGGGCACGGATGTAGGAAGCAGCTAAGGAAGTGTGTGTGTGCATGTGTGTGTGTTTGTGCTGCTTAAGACTGGAGTGTGTAGAGGGAAAGAGAGAGAGAGAGAAGGGGCACAGGGAGTCACCAGGCAGCTGGGGCTTCGCTTGGCTGCCCCGGGAGATGCTCTGTATCCTGCTGATTAGGACCTGAGTAGCCCTGAGGTTGGCTGAGCATGGAGGGGGTGTCGTGGTGGGAGAGCATCCGAGTCAGAATCCCAGCACCCGTCAGATGCCACCTCCCCTTTCCATGCACCGGTGGCTCCCTCCCTCCCTGGGGGACCCGAGGATGTCGCTCCCTGTGAAGCGTTCATCCTTCAACCATCTCCCAAACCCACAGCAGCAGGCCTCCCTCCATTAAAGCCCAGTCATCCACAGCTCTATTGTTTTGGATTTTTTTTTTTAGCTCATGGATGATCAGGCACATGTGCGATGAGTGATGGTGACATGTGTGTTGGAAAGCAACACTGGGTGAAAAAAAACAGTGAGATGAAAAACATGAAGGAGTACACTGCTCCTACAGCCTGCACTGCACCCTAGAGAGACGGCAAATGACAGATAGTCAAACCTAAATCCTCAAGTGCTCATTTACTGTTGTTGTCTTGTTATTTCTGAACAAACACAGGTGTTTTTTTTGGGCAAGCACGGAAGAAAATGTAGCACTTGTAAGATCTGACTTCATCCTGAGCTGCAGCAGATCAACTATTCAGCAGGATGGATAGATTATGGGATGGGTGGGTGCATTGGCAATGAAGGGTCGTTACTCCAGCCACACACCAAAGAAAACCTCTAGATTATGGGTTACCTCGACTCATTACCCATCTACTGCTTACACCAGCGCTCAGCCTCTCCTTTTCCAAATCTCGGTCATTTATTCTGGATTCGCACTCCATCCTTTTCTTCCCCTCCTCTGCATCTGCAGCCTTTTAACCCCCTCTCTTCCCATCGGTCCACTCCGTGACCCCCACGGCTGCTTTTCCACTTTATTTACTGCAGCAGACCACAACGCCATTAAGGGGATCTAGGGTGCTCTATCGGCTCCTCGCACTCTGTTCCAGACGCTCCCCTCTCTCACCACAGCTATGTCAAACGTGGAGTGATTTTCGAAGCCGCGCTCAGGAAAAACCAACAACCTGGTCTACCTTAGCTCAGACTACCACTGCGACGTTGATTGATGCTTTTTTCCATAGGAGAACATTGGGGGGAAAACAGTTGGATTTGTGGCGAATTATTTTCATTGAGAGTATAATAACAGAGGGCGCGACCTTGTTCTGATTTAAAACTTAGATTCAGTTAAAGATGTTGCTTACAGGTTCAACCTCAGTCAGGAAGCTCACAGACAGGCCCTTGGTAACAGCAGACAACAACACCTGTGGAGTATTAAACCTATTGTGCAGCATGCAGTGCGTCCTGCTTATGGCTAGTTCATATAGCATAATCACTGGCCTATAGGGCTTTCTCCCCCCCACCTCATACACTCTCTCATTAAATCTAAAGCAGCAGCAGACATGGTGTAATTTCAGCAGGATGTGGCCATCATCCCTATTAACGTGTGCGTGACTTAATACCCATCTCCCTTCCTCTACAACTGTATGTAATGCACATCAAATTTGCAGTATGTTTCCGCCACGACGACATGAAAGACCTTGGCGAACATGTGCACAGTTTCTCGCATGTGCGGTTTCACCTTGGGATCCGGTGCTTGCTGGCTGCGTAATGTCTCAAAGAAAACCCCCCGATCTACAGCATCCTATACTGTAGCTGCTAATTGCTCATTAAATCTACTGCCGCCTCTTGTTTGATATTCAAAAGGCTTGGTGTACCCTGTAGTGCTGTAAGAGCTTAGTCAGGGCTATTATTTGTTGCCCAAAGGGGTATTTATGCCACTCTCAAATTGTGGTTCTCCATCTGCGGGGCTTCCCTTACACTGGTATTGGGCTACCACTAATTACCAGTTAATAACAAGTGGAAAAAGTTGTGAGAAATGTGCATCGTTTTCACTGGTTTTGAGGTGATAACCAGACAGCCCACAGATTTATGAGGCAAGACACTAGTGGGTAGTCTTGCTATTGGGGCGGCACAGCAGTCATCCGTACATCATCTAAGTCTCTGTAGGTTTGGATGATATTTCTTATGGCAGGCCGTCTGGTAACAAAGCCATTCTTTTATATGGAATTTGGCCCCTTGCTGGTCTAGACATAAGCTTGTGCTTGAAACTATGCCCTCAATGACATAACACTGAAGCACTCCGTTCAACAAAAACTTTGAGGGATATAGCTGTTTGGTTACTTATAAAAGGAGCAGCATTTGGAGTCATGGAAACGCAGCACATTAAAAGATTGCATATGTTGCCTTATGCATTCAATATGAGGCACTGGAGACATTAGCAGGGCAGGAGGGTGATGGAGTAAAGTCTGGAAGGACAGACAACTTGGATGAGTGTACATTTAATTGGGTACAGCAAAGGCTGGCTGTGTGAGTGTGTCAGCACTTGACAGAGAGGGGAGCGTGATAATGGGAAAAAGCCTGAATCTGCTGTTGTATTTCTCCTCCTCTCCCTCAGTCTCCCCCCTCCACTGCTGCTGCTTCCAGTCATCTTCTCCTTCTTCTCTCCCCAATCCTCTGCGCCACGTGGACTTCTACGAGTCATGACATTTCTCCAGGCAGTGATGAAATCACTGCAGAGCGATAGAAGGCAGCCCACTGCAGGCCTGTGGAGTGTATTCACACTCAATTTCTAGCCAGGCCAGACACATCTAATTTACCATTGAGTCATTATTAAACTTTACATGTTTAACTCCTTTCTTTGAGCTATTGAGACCAGGTGCTGGCAACACTGAGAATGTCACTTTTACTAAAGAAACTGAAGGATAAAATGTGCTATGATACTATTTATATTTAGCATATGAAACACTGCCCTCTGTAATTATTTAATCATAAATGATTTTCATTGAGTGAAGCAAATAAGAAAATGAAAAAAATAAACATATGGGACTGTATCCCGAGGGCTGAAACTTAGTGGTGATGGATGTGAAATGGTCCAAAGGCGACTGGGAGATGAATGGTGGAAAGCAGGACAGGGTGCACTCTCCTCTCCCTTTCTAGCTCACCCTCCATATCATCACAACTGACCCAGACAATACAGCTGCAAACAATTACACAATTAATGCTTCAGCTGCCATATCCGCAATGTTTTACTTGAGGCTCAGCTATCAGAAATGGTTCGTGCAACAGTGGCTTGCGGTGCAGGGTGTAAATGGATCTAGCTGACACAGTGGCAAAGCTGGCACCCAGAAACAGCTGCAAATCAAGCCTCGATTTAAACTCGGTTTAGATTATCTTAAAATAAATACACAGTACGTGTGCCAGATAGGCTGCTGTTACAGCAGGAGAAACTCATCTGGTCAGAATTATCGGCTCTCTGATCCAATCTCGCAGACGGCATCGACACAAATACAGAGCTGAGGTCACAGGTGTGTGTTTGTGAAGCCCCCACTCAGAGTTTACTACACAATCTCAGCACTTATTCGCCCATTGAGAATAAAATGAAGAAGTACAGTAAGTTTTGCGCTCTGTTTGTGGTGTGCAGTTGAGTGAGCATCACAGAAGTTTAGCAGAAGCGAAGGAGGGACCGTAGGGAGAGGGTCAGGGGAGCACATATGGTAAAGGAATTGAGGGAGGTCGCCTAGGGGGGACCAGACCGCCTTCTTTAGCTGCTGGGAAGACCAGCGTCACCAAGAGGACTATCCTGACCTCATTAATCACTTCCTCTACCTCCACGGGGTCGCTACGGTTTGGAGCGAAGACGCCACCGCCATCATGCGCTACCGAGTGAAGTAGATAAGGACCCCCCACACCTCCCGCCCGCTCTCCCCCACATCCTCCCCCTCTTGTGGGCCTCCTTGCAGCCACGTGGCGGCTGAGGTAATGGTTGGAGGTCAGAGAGAAACCCAAAGAAGTCTGCTGAGGCAAAAGTGACAGACGACACTGCTTTGTAGCACGGCTGGCTGTATTTTATTAAATCATAAGGCAACGTCATGCAATTTAACGCTCCGGTGTTTCAGATTTGTACCTCATGCTCCGCCATGGCCCTCCCGCGAGTCAATGCGCCAGTAACTGGTAGCATGTGCGGCTATGGATAATTACTTCTGGTGACACCATAAGTAAAATATAACAAGGGGAGCAGGGTCTGCTGGTGAGATCACTGCATAGATGAAGTGGTCCCTCGGGATGCCAAGACTTCAAGAAGCTCCTGACCTCGGCCTAACTCACTGATGACTTGCATGTGTGACTAGCTCACAGGTCAAGACAGCTGCTAGAGACACTATGGGGAGCTGAGGAGAAAAATATGATAGCTGGAACTGGAGATGAATGACAGCCTTAGCTTTATCACTCCCTGTACACTCCCTTGATATCTGAATCAAAGAGCAAAACCAGATAACCACTGGTGCTTAGATTATTGAGACATATGGATATATACTCTACACCAGTGTCTGGTCATATCCTATTTTTATTCAACATAATTAATTCTGAATTTTGTATAACTGGAAAGAAAAAGAACACATCCGCTGCCTTGTCCCAAATCCAGACAATCTGTCGTCAAGTGCAGACCAAAGGCATTTAATCTTTGTGTTTATTATCAGACCAGACAACTTTTAATACAGTATCCAGACAAATTTGTTCTCAAACCAAAGGCATTAGGTGTCCGTGACTCTGGACCGCTAATATCCACAGACCTCCAATGACATAGCTCCACAGTCTTCCACCAACCTTGCTCTTCCTCACACCCCATCCCTGCTTGCCCTCTCAAAGGTAATTATAAACCCATTAATCAGATTATGTCATAGGTTACATGTGGTCTGCATTTTCTTAGATGACTCAGTGAGTTAGATAAACAACAGGGGTCTTTTATTCCATTTGACGTTACCACTGTTTTCACTCGGACGGCGCTCAAAGAAAATTGGTCTGAAGCAGTGCTCTGCGGTAATTGACCAATTTGTGGGATTTTTCAGATGGCCATGACTTGGTCAGCCGTGGCTTTGAGTTACTGATCCCTCACAGTAAATGTCACATGTGGCCAAGTAGCCACCTGGGTGGATCTACAGAAGTCCGCTCGATGAGAAGTTGGTCTTCTCGGTTTTCTGTGCACCAGATTTCTGCAGCTTCCTGACAGTTTCTAGGTTTGGAGAAATTTCTAAGCCCACGCCAACATCCGCTGTTTTGACCATATGACCACTATGCACTGCAAAGTGAAAGAATATCCTGGGAGGTCTATGGTGTTAAGACTCTTTTCCACCAGAAATCACTTGGTTGGCAAATTATTCTGGTCAGAAATCACTTGCAAAGTATCAGTTGTCCTTCACCACATTTTGGAATCTGAAGCCCTGCCTCGATGTTCATATTTTGGAACCATTACACACTTGGTTAAATCATCAATTTATGTTACGTTAGACAGTGTCAGAAAATGATCCAGGGACGCTAAATGCAAATTGGCAGTCCCAGTTTATATTTGAAGTGCAGTTGACCCCAAAGTCGACAGTACTTTTCAAACTATGCATGGAGTTTTTCTTCTCTTTTTTTAAAGATTTGATCTTTTTATTAGTTGAGCAGTGGCAGCTAATGGAGGCCTGCTAGAGGAAGTGGTAGTTGTTTGAAGTGGTGGTTCTGATACAGGAGTCTCTTTCATCACAGCGGGACGCAGTCTCTGAGCTTTAATGGAAATCATAATGCATGTTCATAACTGGCCAAAGGCAAAAAGGGGCTGGATCATGTCTGCATGCAGCGCTCCATCAAGTATTTTGGTGTTGTTGCTGATCACATTTCGGTGTTAAGCTTAAACACTGTACCTGTACAGAAACATTTATCCCTCTCTAAATGTATGGTGAGATTCAACATAGAAAGAAGGAAAAAACTTGTACAAATGTGCATGTCATGATTTTGTTTCCAGTGCTATGTATGTATTAATACATATATGATGCCAATTTTGATTTTATCCTGTATTTATAGTGGAAAATTGTTTTTGGCACAACCATTACTTCTTTAAAGTTTAATATGAGAGCATCGCACCTTGAGGCAGACCAAAAATGTTTGCCCTGGATTCCTATTTTGTCTCTGTCAGGGTCACTTTCCATTGAGTCACTGTCAACTGCTTGCCTCTCTTTTGGCACTTCTTAAATAGTAACAGTGAGGTTTTAATGAACAGTGAAGTGATGAGAAGCCAGCCTCTCCATCAGGCTGGTCCATACCACAGGCACAAACATTATTCTTCACCCTCTCCTCAAGGAATGTAGAAATAACTTGGGGGAAAAAAGAACAGCATAGACCACTGAAAAAGGGTCTCCAACCCAACCAAAAAACAAACAATGAATGGAGCCTTATTTTCACAGCCCCTCTACCATGTCAGTGCTATCATTAAAAAAAGCGTCTTTAACTATCAGTAGCTGATGTGCATTCAATTTCAATTTACTAAATGAGGGGTTGCCTGAGATGGGGGTCTTAAAACCTGATGTTGCCTCTCACCTGGGTCCCTTTGTTCTCCCGCCAGCTTTATGGTTACATGGAAAGCGAGCCGCTCACCCTGCAGCTGTTCATAGGGACCGCAGACGACCGCCTCCTGCGACCACATGCCTTCTACCAGGTCCACCGCATCACTGGCAAAACCGTCTCCACCGCCAGCCATGAAGTCATGCAATCCAACACCAAAATTCTGGAGATCCCTCTGCTGCCTGAAAACAACATGAGAGCCATGTGAGTGCTCTTAGACCTCCGCAAGTTGACTATCCATCTTTCCACCTTTCTCTCTCCACATTTTTCTCCCTTAACCGTTACTTTCAAGCACACACACGCTGTTCTTTCTTTCCACATTCATCTTAACTTCAGCTCTACAAACAGAATGGCTGATGATAGGTACTGTACAGCACACACTTTTAAATAGGCCTTCAAAACTGAGATCTGTAGTTTCGCCCCGAGGGATTCACAATTTCTAAGGAAGTAAAGTAAGTACTCTGTGTTGACACACTGAGACCACAGGTGACTTAATTCTGACCAATGCTGTAGAGATTTAAAAGTTAGATGCTCGCATTTGTAGAATATGGAAATGGAAATGTTGAAAATCCCACAATGCAGCAGTATGATGTGGTCCCATTACATTAGGCTTGGCTAATATATGCCAGTAAGATGAATGTATTAGAAGATCCCTACTGAACTAACAGGTCTTGTGAAAAGAATACTGCTTCCCAAAAGGATGACCCTGATTTTGGGGCCAATTAATCACAGCCCTATCGCCTGTAGTACCAGAAGCAAAGAAAAACAGCAGAACTGCAGTCGAAAAACAATGTCAACTGGTGACCACACATTATGATATATTATTTAAAAAAACATATAAATTACTGAGTAAAATCTAAACAAACATAGCTTTTTTTTTTCGTAGCACACATTTTAAGTTACCATAGGTAGAAAAACCACAGGTGTTACCAATAACATTAACATTGGCTTCATTCTATTTTAGTGTTCCAGTAAACCGTGAATAGGGAGCATGCACTGATCCAGGATCTTGAAACCAAAATGACAAAATGGATTTCAGTAATGTGGAAGTGACATGTCAAAATGGCACATGTCAAATGACAGAATATGACTATATGAAAAAATATATAGAAATTTAGCATATTGTAGGACCATAAGCTGCCCTGCCCTGTTTCACTCCTGCCTGTTTAAGTTAACAACAGTATTGTTATCCAGCCCCGAAGCACTTTAAAAACATGCCAACACACAGTTCATCCCTCTTCTGCTTAAATTTGCTGCTACGTTTGCCAGCTAACATTAGTGTCTATCCAAAAGCTGTCGAAAAAATCGACCAGATCTGAAAAGTGCAACTAAAATGGAAGTATATTACAAATTCTCTCTAACAGCCTGCAGGGGGCGACACCTCTGGTTGCAAAAAGAACTCCAATTGCATAGAAGTCTATGTGAAAATGAACCTACTTCTCCCTTCATTAGTTATGCAAATAAACAATTTTCCTACTAAGTTTATGGTCTTAATCACTAGTTTCAAGACTCTTTGAATTTAGCATGATGTTCATTTTGTAAATTATTGTCCCATTTAGGGTAAAATAGACGATAAAGCTGGATCTTGCTACTGGGTCGACCTGCAGTGTAGTTGTTAGTCAGATCCACCTCTTGCTTATTACATCTGGTTTCAAAAGACTGGTCAAATACCATGCTAGAAGTGTCAAACCAGTGGTTCACAAACCAGTGGGTGACCTCACAGTCGCTAATATGTGTTCCCCTCATAACGAGCTAGCTAGCAAGCTAAACTTCTGCTTATTAGAAAGATCAGAAACTATTAAACAAATATTACTTGATTCTCCGGAAATGAAAGTGTGGTTAGAATCGTAGAGAGAAGTACTCTCCTAAATCTAATCTGAGTTTACCCAAAGAAACATTAGCATCAGTTTGCTCAGCTGAGGCATCAGGTTCGTCCTCTCTCATCCTCCCTCCAGACCTGCAGTAATCCAAGGGGCTGTGCTCTGCAGTGTATCCAGGCAGTAGCTCCTGTCTTGGGGCTCCATTCAGGCTAGGCAGCAGTGAATTTATTGGACTGGGGCCCAGAACTCTGTGTTATGGATAAAATCACTGTATCTGAGCGTAGGTTACATAAGGCCATTACCTCTTACTGCACCTCATGTATATCCTTCACTATTTCAATCTTAGAATACTTTTTTTATGAAAAGAATTGGTAGTACATCTCTATTTTCTACGACATAATTTAATGTTTGTTTTAAAGCTTGGGGTTTATAAAGGTATTTATGGGACATAAGAGCTTCCTGACTGGACAGTGGCCTTCTTTGGTTGAATGATTTTAACATTTGTACTGTCTTACAATATCATTTCCAACTATACCACAATATCCTTTATATTGTGACATATTTAGGGGCGCCACTCACCCGCTTCACTTAATGTGTCCTGTAAGTTATGATTTTAGAAGAAGAAAAAAAACAATATTCAAGAGCAGTTTCTTTTCCCCTTTGTCGTCAGCCCACAGGCTAAAAGCAGAGGAGTGAAACTTCCCTTTCTCTCCCCTGACGGTCTAAACAGTCAAAAATGAAGAAAAGCCTTTAACTGTCTGTTTCCACCGAACTGTTAAACAGTCGCCTTGATAGCGCAGCATCCATCGCTGTGCTCTCGTGCCAGCGATCGTTTGCACGCTGTGTGGGATGCAGACAGGCGAGACGTGTACTCAAACTTTGAGACAGATTCAAACTGTCTTTTTTTTTTTCCTTTTCTAGGTAAACTTGTCGTATACAAAAAGGTCAATTCATTTAAAGGGCCTCTACAAACCCTAACTATGACACATAACTAACCTAAACAGCAGGATAACATTTAGAATAAGTTGTTGACATTATAACTAAAGTTACTATGTAGGAGTTGTTTTTAACTCACATATTGCCTTATTATATTGCTGGTGGAGAAAACTATCAATACTGTGTCCCATATAGAAACTGACTTTATGATATTTCACTATCTCCATTATCTAATGTTTGTTTAAAACAGTGTCCATGACAAAACCCTAGATCATGCAGCTCTGATAAGCACTAGGTAATGCGCATGACGCTACATGTTATTTTTTCTTTATTTAAATTGTGCTAACCAAAGTCAAGGAAAAACAGACTGGCTGGTATAAAACCTGACATTTACCATGTTCCAGGAACGGGGCCCAAACAGCTACCATGTAAAATAACTGAAATGCCAAACCATATCCCATTTGTATTCCCTCACTTTTTTACCAGCCACACTAGTTTTATTTAAATTCATGAAAGGCCACGCTTTCAAATGAATGCCTTTTTTCCACAAAGAAAAAGAGAAAGAAACTTTACCCCTTTACCTCCCAAATTGTGAAATGAAATAAAGACGGACAGTTTAGTAAATGGTCTATTGCTGCATGTGGGAATGATTAACAGTGGTTTAGGTCCAAAATGCATGAAGGGAATGGTGTGAAAGGACGCGGCAGGCTTGATAGCAAAGCGACTCTGCGTACTGTAGACCTTGTGCAGTACTCTAAGCCATGCCGTGCTCAGTCCAGAGGGTTTCTCCAGGGAACTGCTAATTCTTGGACCACTGTGACCATTGAAAACTGTGATGTAAAGTCATTAATGTCCAACTTTGCCTTTGATGACATGCTGGATTAATAATGACACGGTCGTGCTCCAGTGAACCTCCAGTGCATGATCTGTAACACCAGTGGGGACTTCACTGCTGGTCCTAATGCACAGCAGCTCTGCTCCATGTCTCGGTTTAGACAGCCACGAGTAAAGAAATTAAATATGTTCCCAGCTCAACCCTCGTCCATACTTTCTGAATAAAATATCCCGTAGAAAGAATCATGTGTGATTACTGGGTGTGTCATAGAAGAGAAAACGCAAATTAATGCTTTCTTGAAGCTACTTCTCAGTAATAATGAACAAGTCTGCCTTGAAACAACTTTATCTTTGCATTTATCTTGTATAGGTAATGTCATAATGTGCTAAATTTTGCCTTTCCCTTCCTCTTTTCCTAGAATTGATTGTGCAGGAATCCTGAAGCTGCGTAATTCAGACATTGAGCTTCGCAAAGGAGAAACAGACATCGGACGCAAAAACACTCGAGTGAGGTTGGTGTTTCGTGTGCACATCAACCAACCCAACGGCCGAACAGTGTCCCTGCAGGCTTCTTCCAACCCCATTGAATGCTGTAAGTCTTGGACACCAACACGCACACTCACACACATAGAGAAATAAATACAAATCTGGCAAGCCTTTCCCTCTTGGCTTTCCACTTAGGCAAAAGGTGGCATCTATTGTTGTAATCCAATAAACTGAGCTACTATTTTATTACCTGCTGGAGCAAATTCAGCGCCTCTGCACCCAGTAAGCTTTATACGATCAAAGGAATTTGCCAAGGCAATAGATGCATTATGCGTTATGCCAAACACACATGTTGTCTATTTCAAATTCACATTTTATGAGTGAATGCACAAGTTATTGTGGTAAGCCTAGCCCATTAGCACAGGTTCCACAAAGGTCATTTACCAGCCGCACTTTTGGCACGGTTGAATGAGCGCATTGAAAGAAACCTCTGTTCCTTTGTCATTCATTTGTATAAAGAAGTGTGATGTTATTTGCACTCAAGGAAGCCAGTTAAAGTTGGTGAGACAGAACTGGCATTATAGTTTATGTTCCAAAATGACTGTAGTTTATTAGTGGATATTAATCCGAGTTGGTTCATCTGTGATGGTTCATCATTACAGAAGATTAGTTGGTGAGAGTTGTTTAGTGCTATTAAATACATTTATTTACAATGAATAGATTAATGAACATACACTGTATGTCTCTGGCTCACCAAATTCCAGAGGTCAAAGGTCACTAGCTAGCGTCATTTCATAGAAAGCAGAGGCAGGTGGTTGGCTATAGGCAGCTTGACGGAAAATAATGAACAAGGATCTGACCATTAAAATATTGTTTTCATCAGTTGTGAGCCTTTTTGTGAGCCTAAGAGTAGTTGTTGGCTGAAAACCTCTTAGCTAGGGGTCATGAAATCATCATCATAAAGTTGATAAGCCTGTTTCCCTAACCAAGAAGTCATGTTTCACTGGCTGTGAGCTCAGCTTGTGTTCTAGATGGAGATCAGCCAGTGAGTTTTTGTGGCATTGAAATGTGTGCTCTTGTCCTTCAATAGCTCAGCGCTCAGCTCAGGAGCTTCCCTTGGTGGAGAAGCAGAGTGTGGACAGTTTCCCTGCCACCGGAGGCAAAATGATCCTTCTCAGTGGTCTCAACTTCCTCCCTGAGTCCAAGGTGGTGTTTGTGGAGAAGGCCCAGGGTAAGCTTCAATCCGTGACCGTGTTTTCTGCCTTTCAATTTCCCCTCCCTAATATCTCTTTTAAATGTCTTTCTCCCTCTCTTCCTCAGTCGCGTTTTCTCCGTCTCTCCTCCCGTCAAAATAGAGCAGGACTTGCCAGCGAGCCACATGTGGTGTGCATTAAGCCACTATATTTTTAACCAAAGCATATTTACATTTGCTGAAGTTTCCATTGCCTGTTCAGTGGTGCTCGCCACAAGTTAAGGAATGAATCACAACCAGGGCATGTGCAACGTCTCTTTCTCTCACTTTCCCTCTCTCCCTCTCCGTCCCTCCCTCCCTGTCTCCCCTGCTTTTGACAGTTAACCCTTTCATTCGCTGACTTTTACTAACTTTCTCCTCCATCCATTCTTCCAGACATTCATCCTGACTGTCTGTCACTGGCATGCTTAAAAGGCTATTTCTTTTTTTTTTTCTTTTTTGTGTCCAGATTTTTTAGCCATGTGTTTCCTACTTGTGTGGGTGGGAGCAACATTTAGAAAACTCCACTGATCAACTTTGCAGATTGAATGATGATTGGGATCATTTCCTTGATTGCATCCAGTAAATCAAAGCAAAGGCCGAGCACAGTGCTACCTCTGTTAAAACTTGACCTAACTGCTGCTGCTGCTGATGAGCAACAAGGAAGGAGAGACAAGGGAAGAAGATAAAGAATGTTACTCAGTTCTGATGACAGTATCCGCCCATTTATTAATCATAGGTTATTAATCATAGTTTATTCATTAATGATGGTTGATGACCCTGTTACACTTACACTTGCTTACCACCTATTTTCCATCCTAGACCAAAGTCACCAAGAGGTGTTAAACCCTCTGAGCCCCGAAAAGTATGTTATCACTAAAAAATCACCAAAGTAACACCATTTGTGTCATAAACTTTAAAAACGTTGATTTTTAAAAACATTTTCTGACAATCCTTGGAGTTACCATGCGTGACATGTGGTTCAGTCGGAAAAAAATTATCAAATCTAAGCTTACAATCTGGATATTTTATCAAAGTCACATTATGCTACATGTCACATTTTAAAATTTGCAAAAAAATAAACCAAATTCAAAACAAAATAAACAAAAAAAAACAAAACAACAACAACAACAAAAACAAATACTGTGGTCCTTGGTGCAACCAGGAAGTTATGACTATGACTTGGTGGTGACCAAGACTCTTGTGACAAAAATTCAGTACTTTTCAGCTGAACTGGGTTGAACTGCAGGCTGTGTTTACATAGATCAGAGAGGAGACAAGTATATAAAGAAATAAAAAATGAAGGTAATTCAATATTTTAACAATTTTTCCTTTTTTGTGACATATATCTACATAACTGTGTAATTCTGCACACAACACATCTTTAAGTTCTCTCTACTTCTAGCCATGGTGGTGCTGTTTTTCCATAGAAGTGCAGGACTTTATATTGCAGTGAAAACTGATCCCACAGTGAGTAGAAATGTGACAGGACCAAAAAAAAACCACCCAGGAGTTCAGAGGTTTAAGCAGGATGGTAAAATCTGAAAAACAGACGAAACATACTCCTAATTACAGAATCCGACTTTCCTGGTCTTACTCCAACCTGCAGTATGTGTGCTTATGGGACACAAATCCATAAAAGGTAGAGACTGTTTGACAGTTTTAAACAATATGACAAATACTCGACTTCCAGACGTTCATTACCTACAACAAAAATGTAAAACTGACCAAAACATTTAAGATATATTTCTGCAGAAATCAGAATACTAAAGTTAGCACATCAAAATTAACAAAACATGTACAGTAGACATGAAAATAGAACTTTCCATGTCTCCTAAATTACATCTAAACTGGTTATTTGTCAACTTTTTTATGCTTGAATGCATCATCTGAAGATCAACAGGTAATTTTTTATTCAAAGGCAACAATAGTTGCTCCTACAAAACAAAGTCTGAATCTTTTGATAATGCTTAAATTGTTCCTCACAAAGTTGACTCAAAACGTGTTACTCCTTTCTAACGGATCATTTTTGCCCCTCGCCTCACCCTGTTTGATCGGCCAACTGTTGAGCACCTCAGGGGTTAAGGAGGCAGAAACAATGGGGTGAGGGGAGGTGGATGAACTTGGTAATACGGGGTCTCCCTCCTCCTGGCTTTCTTTAGTCATGGAGGGGGATCCCCTGGAGAGGAAAGCCCACATATACACAACTCCTTCACCCCTCCACCCCCTTGCTATTTGAGACCTGTGACCCCTTCTAGCTTCTATTTCCCTTCTTTCGCCCACTCTCCCTTCCTCGGTGCTCTGCTTCCTCCTTTTTCTCTATTTTCACTCTTCGTTTTTCTTACCTCTATCCTCGATACCCGCTAAAGACATTAGCCGGCGTGGAGCGCTGCACTAGCGGGATCCCCACACTCGTGCCTGCCATTGACATTTCAGTGGTTTGTTTTCCGTCTCTGTGGTGTCGAGAAGCAGAGCGGGAGAGAGATCAAAAGAGAGATTGTCTGCCTACTACTTAGTCTGCTTTTATGTAAACTTTAATGACCCACCACTTCCAGGGTCTCCTAAGTCAAAAAGCCCATTACAGACAGACCTACACTCTCTAAACACACATGCACACACAGGAACACACACATCACTCACTAATGGCAGTTATGTATGAGCAAGTATGAGTGTGGAAAAGTACTTATGTCCGAAATATACTGCAAAATATTGTCTTTTGGCATTTTAATCAGAGAATCCTGCTGTTTCATGAAGGTTCTCAGACTTTAGATTGCTCTGATTGTTGATTTAGAAGGACCGATCTGGGATGAGGAAAAAAGAAACCAATAAAATCATAATTATATTACAGATTTATTCTATAACTTTATTTTCCGCTGGAAAAGTTCATGACTAAATGCACCCATGAAATACAGAGCAATGCGCCGCAATAATTACTACTCGCAGACATGTGCTTGCACACGCAGTAGGACACACATGCGCACGTACAGCCAAGCTCTTTGTAACGGCACAACACCAATCACTGCTTTCGCCGCAGTGGTGACAGCCATTACGGTTACTGCCATCGAAGGTCAGGATGGCTGCTTACTTTCCAAAATTGACTCCAATAAACACCTTCCAGAAAATTCCGCAAATCCTGAGGAGCAACAGACGGTTTTTGAGAGTTCCAATCCAACTTGTGTGAATAATTATATGCAGTTAAAATCATCCAAGTTGAGTCAGGGGAAGATCACACACAGCACAAAAGCCTATTAGTGCAAATGAGACAGCTATAAATCATGAATACATGCATTTCTCCAACGGTTTCCATTTGCTACTCTTTTTTTGCAAGTTGTAGCTGCTTTTAGTGCAGGCATATGCAGGCTTTTGCACATGTCAAGTACTTGCTGAACTCTTAAATGATGGATGCCATTAATACTTGCAAGATTGTCCCAATATAACCTCTTAGTCAGGGGAAGACTATGGAGAAATTGGAAATTAACTTTGTTATCACTTGTTGTAGGGGCCACTGGCATTGTCTTAAAAGTGGGGAAATGATTACTTTAGACATCAAGTAACTTTAATTGAGAGACAAGTGAAAATGACATGAAGGGCATATCTTAAAGCTAAAAATAAATAAAGTAAAAAATAATAAGTCTAAAAGCAAAAGATTTCATATATATTCTTTTGTTATTTTTTATTTCTTTTATTTTTTATTTTTTACAAAGGACTGTGTTTGTTGTAAAGTCCAAGTATAGTCAGTTTAGTATAATAATACAGTAATGTGTGCTGAAATATAACATAGCTCTGGTTCAAATGAGGCCCAGTCAGTGGAAGTAGAGACATTTTGGTGCTATCTAATTTGGGAACATAGATAAATGGGAGAGCCACGTTCCTTCTTTCAACCTGTTGTAATGTTAAATCATAGTTTCACTCTGTTTGTCTACTTTAATCTCGTCCTCCTTCTCTTTATGTTGTTTTGATTGTCTGTCTGTTACCCCCTGAGACGTCCTCGGTATCAAATGAGCAGAGCTCCTCGCTGTTGCCACTGCGGGAAAAACCTTAATGCGCCTTGAAAAATAATTACTTCTACTTTTTAAATGCCACGTCCATCCCCACTGCTCCACTCCATCACCCACAGGATAACTGATGCAAACGCTGCGTATCCACTGCATGTGCATGTGTGTGTTTGTTGTTGTGTACATGTGTACCCACTGCAGCCGCTATAGCCTGCGGGCCTGTTTGCGTTGTTCAGTAGGAAGTGTTTTCAGTGAGTCATCCACAAAGGATTCCCTGTAGAGGGGCCAAACGGAAAAGACGAGACCTTCAAGATTGTAGGCAGAGAGAAGAGGAAGAGGAGAGGCAGGAGAAAGGCGACATGGGCTTCCTTAGAAATCCTGCTTGTGACCTCGTGCACTAAGAGCACAAAAATTATCCTACAACCTGACCTGATGTTTACTCTCGGTTACTGAATAAATGGCAAGTGTAGGTTCACTTTCTGCCTGTCCCAGTGAAAGATGTATTTTAACCATGGGACTTTTTTTTAGGTAAACCTTCATTCCATAATTAGAATAATGAATATTGCCGTTCTTGCTAGTTTTTCAGTTGATCCTACAGCACACAAGGAAGGAAGTGCAAGTTAATTACACTGTATATAGATAATGATAGACTCCAGAACCACCACAAATCCATATTTTTGTTTCTGTTGCAGTTTAAGCATTCCTTTCAACCTTATTTATTTCTGACAAATATATTTAATAGGTCATTTTACTCTCTGTGCCTTTTGCAGAGCCACAGTTGAGGCATTTAGGAAAATTTGCACCTCCCTTTGCATTGTTGTGCTTGCTTCAATTTTGTCTGTTATTTTGATTATGTGTTTTGTGTCAGTGTTTACGGTTTGCCCAAACCGCTCTTTTGGCACAGGAGTAGGAAGGCATACCTGGCGCACCTATTGCAGTGTGTGTTCTGGCTTGCCCTGCTTTCCATGGATGGAATGAGTGCTAGAGGCAGGGAAAATAGAGAGAGAGAGACAGACAGACAAACAGAGAGAGAGAGAGAGAGAGAGAGAGAGCTAGGGAAAGCCTACACTCTGACTCAGAGGGGAGGTAAGGGAATTCCCTGGTGAGCTGGATAGTTTTTACATCTGGTTGGATTGGAGCGTTGCCTGGAGCTCAGCAGCACCACACAGCCTGGTCGGTCTGCAGCGGGGAGAAGTCTGGTCTTCTCCACCTCTGCTTCAGGCTGGAGAGAGAATTCTGAGCTGCACTCTAATCTGTAACATTAGGACAGCACAGTCCACTACAATACCCCTTGGCTATTATTCTTCTCGTGTTAAAACTCCTCAGCAACAGGCTGAAATGTTTAGATTTTCATACCTTCATAGTTCAAGAAACCCAGACCTTGCAGACTGTGATCTGAACTCTGAGAGTTCATTCAGAGACTGTTTATACTTCGCTGAACGCCTTCACCTTGGGCAAGTCTAAACATCAGACAAACTGGTCGATGTATTGTACTTCTAGCGGTATGTCTAGACTGTCCATTGGCTTTAGGCTAGGATAACCTTCATAATCTTGACTCATGGTTTTGGCAGGTTAAGGTCAACCTCCACCCCTGCTTCAGGCGAGAGATTTGAGAAATTATGGTCTAATTAGGATGGTATACTGCACCATTTCAAAGTCAATCATTATTTATAACTCCCGCAGGAGCTTAACCTCTCACCCTCCTTTGCCACCCAACATAAAACGAAGGCAGTGCACATCTAAAGCCTTGCCTATTAGAAATGGATGGATCAATACCCAAGAAAAGCAAATAAAAACATACAGTACTGCTGGGAAAGACGTCACTGCTCGCTTTAATGAGATTTACTTGGCTGACGTTTCCTGCATTGAGGAAATCTTCAGTTTGTAGATCAGTAACAATTTCAGCTGCTAATTGTATGAGAAAGCTTGCTGCTACTTGGCGCATCAAAGGAATCAGTTGATCAGGAAGATTTCTAGATTGTCCTGTGGCCTCCACCCTTTCTTCAGGCTTGTCTGAACGTGTCAGAGCCAGATAAGCCTTTCAAATCAGTGAGAGAGAATTGTTCTTTGTGGGGCAGGTCTGCAAGAATGTCCCCTTCTTTATGATAAGAATGGTGATATCAATCTCTCAATACGTGGGTCTTTGTTCCTCACATGGCTGCAAACTTACCCTGCTCAAAAACCAAAGAAACCACCTACCTGCCCTTCACTTCACCAGACAGTCAGTTTGAGGTGTTATATGCACAGGTATTGCTGTGAAATACTGTGCAAAACACCACTGAGAGCCACCAGATTTACTGTCTTCCTTGTGAGCACTTGGTCACATGGTCTTCAGCCATCACTCTGACTCTTCAGATCCTTCTCAGAATATATGCCACACAGCTGGACTCTTGATAAAAGGATGAAATTCCACTTCACTGACCGCTGTCCATCTCAGCGTGCACCTGACCCTCAGGTCAAGTCAACTCACACTTTCCTTGTTATACACCAAGAATAACTCACTTCCTCACCATAAACCCTTCATAAATCTACTGTCAAGTCATAATTTTTACGGAAGCCTCTCGATCCGAAGCAGACCTCCATTTCTCCAGTTTCACCAGTTCTCAGATTGGCAGCAGCCAGGTGCTTCAGAGGGGGAAAGCAGCTGTACCGCTGGGATCAGTTGTCGGGGAATCCCTTTGGCCTTTTGACTTTTCTTCTCATTGGACAGCAAGGTGGCCGGTGTAAAAAAAAATGCGTGCAAAATGACTGCAGTGTTTTCATTCAACATAGCAGAGGGGTTATAAAATGGAAAATAAACTTGACGTGTAAACAAGAAAGAGAGAAAAATACTCCCCAAAATCATCTCTGGAAAAGAGACATAGCTGCAAAATATGTCTGGATTGTTTCACAATACGACTGCCGCAATTAAGCATGTGAATCATATTTTCCGTTCTCAAAAATCCTGAAGTGAACTCTCTTTGGTCAGTGGAAGCTGTTGTGCACTACACAACACTTCACCTCTGGCTGTCAGTATAAGAAAATAAAACAGTCTGAAAGTTTATTGTGAAGTCTAATACATCACTAGTCAGCTGTCTGGGGCTCTGTATTTGGTTAAATGATAGATTTAAAACCCATGGAATATTATTGGCTTAAAAATAATAGCTGCCGTGTGAAATGGTTGTTTAACATGACGAACATCAGTTAATATAGACCAGGTGGAGCACATTGACTCTTGAGCATTAGCCAAATCTCTGTCAATAATAAAATTCACAAATGAGGAGATTTGTTTGCATGAAATTTACTATAACAGCAACACTGTTGCCAGGTTGTCACCAGGTACACAACAATATGTGTTGTCAAGTCCTGAAGAAGAGATGACTCGCAGAGGCCTCACCCTGCATGCGGTCTAATTGTCTGATGAATAAGCGTGTTATCCTGGTTGTCTGGTTTTAGCCTTTGTGGATCTCATTTGCACATGTGAGTCATGCAAGCTAATAGACAGATTATTGGTTCACCTTTGAGCGCAAAGACTAAAAATAAGAGTGTGACTGTTTGCCCGTGTGTTTGCACGTGTTTGCTAATTTTGGCTAAATTGCAACAGGATTATACGAGGACTTCTCCAGACAGGGTTCCTTTATGCCATCTATTGTTTTGTGCTTCCCCCTTTTATAATTCAAGTTGAAGGCCAGAACAAAGGTAAAGGATACTGTGGTTGCGTGTGTGCATGTGTCTGCATCTGTATGTGTGCATTACGCGTGGGTGGAGGTTGCGTGAAGGAGGAGGTGTTGTCGGGAACAGAAGCATTTTGCAGATGTTGCAGGGAAGAAGGAGCGAATGGAAAGTCCTGTGGTTATCAGTCGTACAGCGCTCTTCTCTGACTCGCAAAAATATGCCACAGGTGGCTCCATCCCAATTCAATAAAGGTTAAGTCTGATGGAGCGCAAGTTTTGGTGGAACAAAATTATTTAGAGGCACAAAAGGTGAGACAAGAAGATCAGGGGGGCGGTAGAAACAGAGGAAGAAAAGTTTGAAAAACATGTTTACTAGTGGAGGTTGGGGTTGACGTCGTAGTCTAAGGTTTCCCTCTTGGAGAGTCTCCCAGAGCGGAGGCGGGTGAGATTCCCTCTTGGTTCCCCTAGACGTAACATGAGGAACGCTCATCTCTGTCTGTCTCTGTCTCTCTCTCTTTCTCTGACCTTCTCTCTGTCTGTGCTCGCTCTAATTGCCCTTCCATACTCTTTACAACTTCACAGCGTTGCATGTGCATCTCAATCACCTGCCACATGCCCAGTACCACTGCCCCGTGGTGGTTCTAGAGGCGTATCCCGGCTACTATTCCCCAGTCGTCCACTTCATCTCCATCACGGCGGGGCACATTTCTCCATATGCAACTCTTATTTCCCCCAGTTCAAATAGAAAACCCTTATCTGATCTCTCCGCCGTCTGTTTTTCTCCTCCCGTGCTTTAATATGGCCATTTTGGAAAGATATACCTATGTGATGTTCACTCTCTGAATAATAAAGCTGACCACCCGCCCCCACTTCCACAACTCACCAATAATATGTCAACCGTGACTGGAATCCTTTATTCTTCCACTCACCGCATGATGTGAAAAACATAATGCTTTGCAAAAAAAATAAGGGTTTTACATCTCCCAGAGCTGCCGGTCTTCTGTTACTGGCTCTCTGGAAACTGATTCTGATTATCTTATCTTGTAGCTTTACTGTCTCTGAAGTAAACTGTAGCATTTCAGCTGCTGCTTCCACCCAGTAACATATAGTAGCAGTGCCACAGTGCCCATGCTGTTGCCTCACATGGTGTGCCACTGACACAAAGGCTGTTCTGTGTCACTTCTATTTCTGACAGCCGTAATGAGTCATCGGTTCTGAAAAAAAAAAATGGCACTGTGGTTGGTGCTGATTGCCCTAGCAGAGCCCAGAGCGTCTGTTCTCGAAAAGGTGTGGCATGAAATCACAGAGAAAACGCAAAGAATGCGAGCTGAGCTTCTGCAGGCTCCCACCAGCTGCAGTAGCTCACAGGCCTTTTTTTATTGCATGGCAGCAAAGGGAAACCTCCTCACCACAACAAGATGGAGATGAAAAGGACGAAATGAAGAAATGAAAGCTGCTACTTCTTTTTTTTAAGCATTTCACAGAGCAGAGTTTTGAATAGAAAGAAGGGAGGGCGAGAGAGAAGTAAGAAAGAAATCTAATCAAGGATTTAACGAGGGGACAGAAATAGTGCAAAACTCAATGGAGACAGACACTAAATGAGGTATTAAGCAGAGGCAAACTTGTTGGTGTCGATTTTACAAAGCCTAAAAAGTCATCTGCCCCTGTATTGTTTTGTTGGGTAGTCCAAAACCTCAAAGACTTAGAGAAGCAGCCTCACATTTGAGAAGTCAGAACCAGCAAATGCATTTTTTTTTTTCTTGATAAACGATCAAATTATAGATTATTTAACCTTTAACTGACCCGAGTTTCAGTGCAACACATAACTAAATGCTAAAACACCTCATCCACCCCCAAAGCTTCCGTGCCTCTTTCGCTTGTATGAGTAACATCCTCAGATTACAGCCGCCCACGCCTGTTTTATCTGTGTGATTATGAAGTTCATAATGAGCCATACTTAATATTGTGTTTTCTTTTGTCAACAGATGGACATCATCTGTGGGAGACGGAAGCCAAAGTTGACAAGGACTCCGTCAAATCTGTAAGTTCACCTCACCGCTGTGATTTATTTGAAAATGCTCCTGCCGTCTTCTGTCACACCTTCCCCTGAGACTTTCTCCTTTCCTCTCCTCCTCATCTGTCCCCTGTAATGATGTAACCTTTGCTAAGGCATTACAGATTGCAACATAGACAATGATGATTAGCCCATGCAATCCCGAACGGAATTTTCACCAAATCTCCTCATGGAAGTAAACACAGCCAGGCTCACATATTGTTTTTGCATTTATTGCATGAAAATACACATATAGATTACAAAATGGAAGCACAAGCATGGACACACACACACACATGCACACACAGAGCACAGCGCTCTTAGCATAGCCAGACGTTTAGTTCACAGCAAAGTGTTATGGTGTGATGAATTGGGCTTAAACACCTCGTCTGTGCTGGGATCCTGCAGCCAAGAGTGGCTCACACCCCTGCTCTTTACCTGCTGCTTTTCATGAAGGCCGTAATGAGAAAAATAAACCAGCGCGCTCGTTTTACTGACGCTCAGTCACACATTCGGATTGTGTTAATATAAAACCGAGCGAAAGGGAGTCGTCAGCGGAGGGAATGAAGCGAATGTTGTTCTACAGAAAGCTGCTCGTGCTCTGGAGTTAATTAAGATTTCATCGAGATTTGTTGGGGTCTGTGGATAGTCAGGTTCAGGGTCTGTGAACACCAGTTTGCTTGCGCATGATCGCACTTTGTTATGAACTGCTGATGGCTTTCATCAGTGGCGTCTTACACAGGGTCAAAAAATAGACTCTGTGCATCTAAATGCTGCAACATGAGGATGTTTTTCTTTCTTGTTGTTGCTGTTATTACACTCAGGTAAATGACTCGGTTGCATCAGGAGGGTAAATACGGACTCTGATGTCTAATTGCTCTGCAGGGCTGGCTGATGTGCTGTGGCTAGAGTCCCAGATGTTGGAAAATTAGCGGGCGTGCAGGGCTCAGCCGGGGGTGGTGCTTTGGGGAGGCAGCGCAGATAAACGACAAATAGTGCACAGTGTTTATTTTGTAGATCTGACAAACAAGTATGGGGAGAGACAGCGAGAGAGGACTGGCCCTCGACTTTATGTCAGCTGCGACCAGACTGCTTTAAAGTGCTCCAGTCTGCCTGCCTGACTGTGTTTTTATTGCCGTCCAGAGCGTGCTAACTTTCGCTGGTCGGGATGGAGAGAGAGAGAAAGCCATGTGTATGCGCACACTCACTCAGCCACCTGCATGTTTTCTTTGCCATCATCTGGAGGGCAGACTGGGCCTGAGCTCTCCTCCTTTACCTCCCACCTTCCTCCGTGCGCGGTGATTACCAATAAAAAACCTGCTTCCTGTCAAAGTTCCCCATTCTGGCTTGTTTAGACCCACACGAGAGTGACAGCTATCCCAGGAATTAGACACAAACACTCAGACAAATTTCTCCATGTTCCCCTGTCAGAAATAAAGCAGTCGAAAGTTCACATCCGTCCAGACTTGCCGTGGTCTAGCGGGGTGGGG
>OMNN01063723.1:0-15958 GCA_900302755.1 Chromis chromis
TGTTGTAGAACTGCTGTGCTGGGGATCTCCTTTGGCCTGGCATTCCTGCTCTTGGCTTTGATCCTGCTCCTTTGCTTCGCTGGTCATATTCTGGTGAGTTTGCATGGATTTATCAGTGAAAACACACACACACACACACACACACACACACACACACACACACACACACACAGCTTCATGCTCACACTCGTGTTGAATGTTTCAGAGCTCAAGCTCACCTACATAGTACATACGGATGAGTGACAAATTAAAGGAAAAACCGTAACCCCTAGCCCCTACAGTGTACAGCTGCTAGAAATAAACATGTTTAGTTTATTTATGTTTAGAAAGTAAACATTGCTCTTCACCACCACCATGAAAACACCAAATGAGGTAATATCTTTGAAAAGAACGGCGTTCATCACTTAACACTTAAACAATTTATACCAAGGAGCATTAAACCTGTTCTGGCAGAACATGGTGGCACAACACCTTGCTAAGATACTATGTTTTCCTTTAATTTGTCACCAGTCTGTACGTGCAGGTTATTCAAAGCATCAGACATTCCTAGATGGGCAGTATGGTTATTGTTTCTTTTGCTTTTGTGTAGAAAATCAGTAAATTTCCTACAGGTTAGGCCGTATCTGACCATATTTGTTCCAATGATTTTTATGCATTCTCTGCCAATCTCCCAATTTGGTCTCTTACAACTGTGGAAATCACTGAGCTGCTTGTAATCAGCTCAAAAGATTCAAGTCAGACAAATAAAGAGTTGATTTTCTTAGGAGATGTTTCCAGTTGGAACCAGTAACAGCTACAGTCTTTATATATGAGTATTATATGCGAACAAGTCTACCTTATATTCTCCATCATAGAAAAGCTCATCCATGGAAAAGCTCATCCAAAGATTTACTGTTATTGTTTTTTATCCAGCACAAGGGGACAGATAGGTATTGTTCCCCAGCTGCCACAGCTACCTGTCACAGGTGTTTTATGGACAATCAATAAAGGATTACTCCCTTAAGAACCAATTTCCTGCTCCTCAAGAGTGTATCATCTCCCAGTAAATGGGTCACTTTTAATTAATGGAGGGTTATCAATAACTTTTGATTTGTCTTGGCCTTCTTCTCAGCTTTATACACTGCTTCAATAAGAACAGGTCATGCTTCATGAAATGACCATCAATTTAACAGTCTATATGTTCCCAGTGAAAGCTGCTGTGGTCACTGGTATAAGGGCACACTGATACAATTGAGAGGCCATGACATTACTCTGAATGTGTGTGTGCTTTAGTGAGATGCGCCTGGTTGGGTTTGTGTAAGTCATCATTAAGGGGTCGTATTATAGTTGTAGGATGTATTCCATTCATCTGTGGAAGAGTGCATTACACGGTTTACACATTTCTTGGAAAATGTCTTTTCAAGTTAAACGAGTTTGGCTGTTGATAAGAGAAAGCAAAATCAGAAAGGAATATCGGCATTTTATGTCCTTAAATTTGCCAAATAAAAGTTAAATGTTTACATTTGTTCATCTACAAAGTGCAACTCTGTTTTAAAACTCAATCCAAATGTGAGAGCGCAGTTCTGTTAAAGCTCATACTTAAGTGTGAACATTCTGCCCTGAAGAGTGAGAAATGACAGAAAACTGTCAAACTGATATAAACTGAAAAATAATTGGAAAATGTTTTAAGTTGGAATTTTTGGGTAACAATAAAAATTATGTTTTTTTTTTAAGTTAAAATAAATTTTCTCTAATCCAGTTAATTGGTGATTAAGCTCCTTCAACATTTGGCTGGTATGATCTGTGGTTCAACACTCTCTGGCTTTGTTCTCATTTAGTTTGACGGAATTAGCTGCCCTGAGCAATAAAGATAACAAACATGACCTTTTAAATTTAGTGACTCTCAACTCACCAGTATCCTTTTAATCAATCTGGGTCACAAGATGAGTCCCCAGAGGACTGTAATTTTTAAGTGGTATGAGCAAAAGGAATAAAAGATTTTACTGAGCGTTACATTTCTAGTTTACCACAGAGTCATGCTTTAGATTTAACAACATCCTCTTTTTTCATCTTTCATTCTCTCTGTTTCTTGCATCCACAGCAGGGAAGGAAGGGATCCTTCTGCTCTCTTACATGGTTCCCAGCTTCGTCCCGCATCATTGTCACCAATAACCCCTGGCTACGATTGGTCCTCACCATGACGACCACTGCTCTCATACTGGTGATGGCTGTCTTCAATATGGTGAGAAGCCAGTTAAAATGTTGTAAATGTGGTTTGTCCACTGGTTTCTGTAGCAGGTGACCGTGGAACAGTCAATGGTCATGGGTCAATGCCTGCCCTAATAGCAGCTGCAGCAGCACAGTGGACATTATTTATTTGGAGTTGAATATATCGTATGTACTATTAAGATCGGTGGGTAGAGAAGCTCCGTTGATTGTTAAAACATGATTGTTAGTTTTTTTTATTTTTCAGAGAGAAAAAAAAGTATTTTATCTCATTTTCAATTTTTATTTTTATTTTTTATATACATCCAAAGTAACTTTGACTGCAAAAAATGGTTTCTCTTGTCACTGAGCTCCAAACCAATGCCTCTGGGACTGGATCATTGGGGGCTGATAAGCCACACTACACACTAATAGATAAAAGTTTTATCTCTATAAACTTCAAAAGCTACCTCAAACTCATAAATTGAAATGTTCAGTGATGCCTTTAATCATGATCTTGCGGTTAACTGGAATGTCAGCATAACCATCGAGACTTTTCCTGTCCAGCCTGGTTCAGATGAAATCAACAGAATTTAACTAGGTTGATGTCATTACCTGCCAGTATCTGGCTACAGAGGTGATGGCACATTGCTGTGGATGGTTGTAAAGGGCCACACCAGCAGAGGGCTCAGGGGCTGCAGGAGTGGATCTGCAGTGATGTCACTCTGGTGGGCTGAGACAGTGGACTCGAACTCGGAAGCTATATGGCAGGTAACAGGAGTTGAGGAAATTTGGATTTCGGGGCTTGATTGAAAGTCCGTGGTGTTCGGAGGACAGACTGCAGACAAGAACGGGATGGACGCCTGGAGGAGACATGACTAGGGGAGGTTGGGTGCGAGGTCTTACAGAGCTGGAGCAAGATTAAGGTGGTTAAATCTGGATTATTCCTGGCAGGGTGGGAGTTGGTGCCGGTAGTTCGACAGGATGGGCAGATTTGGAGTACCCAATACTTCCTGATGTGGATTTGAAGGTGTGAAACTAAAGTAGCCAAAACAAATGATACAAGAGTAGATACTTCTGTCAGAGGTAGAGCAGTGTTGATGCATGTGTGCAGAGGAAGTGGGAATGGTAGAGTAAGAGAGTGTGAGCGCCAGCAGGTACGGACTGTATGTACGCAGAAGAGCTGAAAAGAAGAAGTGTGCGTAAGATAGTAGCGGATTGACAGGCGGTTTATCAACTGATATGCAGTACAGATTACTGTTTTGTTCCGCAGAAAATTACGGCAACAGCTTCTCAAGAACAAGAAGGAGTCAGTGCTTTGTTTGCCTGACTGCAGGAGAGTGTGAAGGGGGTTACCCCTGAAGCTAACTACTGCTTTGGCCAAAGAGAGAGGATAGTTCTCCTCGCTGTCAGACCATGGTCTAGAGTACACTGGCAGTGAGTGCAGCGGCAGTAGAAGACGCTTTGCCTGCATGAACAGACAATGTGACTGGTCTCTAGAGGAGTTGTGCCAGGCCCAGGAAGCTGATCCTGACATTGCACCTATCAGATCATGGGTGGAGGCCTGTGGAGAACGCCCCCCATGGGTAACAGTCTCACCATGCAGTCCAGCCACAGAGACATATTGGAGCCAGTGGAAGCGGCTCTACATCTACAATGGAATACTGGCTGGGCTCTACTGGATTCTACTGTTTGGATGGCATCCAGTTCTACCCACAGACTGTGCCACCATTTGAGTCTGAAGTGTTTCAGAAAATGTGCATGCTGTTTGGTATTTGGAAAACACGAACCACACCCTTCTGACCTCAGTCTGATGGTCAAGTCAAAAGGTACAATGCCAACCTGCTAAAGATTATGGCCACAACAGCTGAGTGTTGCCACTGGGACTAGGATCCCCTATGCTGGCCTACCGAGCGACAAAGCATAGTGCCACTGGTTTCACTTCCAGCTTCATGATGGTTGGAGTGAGCCAGTTCATCTGGTAGCCGGTTTACCCGCGGACCTTGACCCAGCCCCTTCATACTCCAAATATATGCAGCACCTCAGAGAATGGCTACTTCAGCCCAAGAGAGGATAGTCATTACTGCTGCCAGACCACAGTCCGGAGGACAGAGCAGGAAAAGGCTGACACAAATCAAAAGTTCTTGAGGACTTGCGCCACTCGGAGGTTGGATTTAACTGTTGAGAAGGCATTCCAGCTGACATCTGCAAAAGCTGGCCCTTGTTGGTGTCAATGATGCAATCCTACTTGAAGATGGATCAGCACATCCGGACAAGATCAGAGGCAAAAGGTGAGAACAAATCTCCAAACACTGAGTTTATAACCTGCATGAGAGATGTCTGAAGAGGAGATGGACAGCAGCAATGATTTGCAGATGTGTAGAAGCTGGTGTAGCAGCGATGTGGGAAATGGGGAGTGGGGCGAATGAATGAACGCTGCCTCAGTTCTAAAGCTCGCTAAGTGGGTGGGCTGCACTCAAGTATCGAACGGTTGGACAGAAAAGGGGCGTGTGACCATCTGACTCCAGCCTGAACTAAGTTCCAAAGTTTTTAGTCAAGAACTGACCAATGCAACTGTTCTGTCTGATTTGTTCATTAGTTCTTTGTGGAGGACCCCGGAGGATCGATGGAGGACGTCCTGACAACTGCTGCACCTGTCAATCTAACCAATGACAGCCTGTTGGACTATATGGAAGAAAACACAAGCAAAAACAAGTTTTACCTCCCAGTAAGTACAGTATTGAGAGGTTAACAACATTAGCTGAAGAAGAAGCTTACATTAGTTGAAATTTATCTAAACCGGTCATGTAAAACTGAAAATATGGAATTTGTGCTTTATACTAACTTCTTTAGTTTATTTTAAACAAGCATAGTTTTCTCAATGTTGAATGCAGGATAAGCCTACTGCTAGGCATTTGCTGAGTAACATCTTTCACTGACCACTGTTTCATAGCTCTATCTCTTTCCCATGAAGGAAGAATAATTCAAAGAGACAGCCATGTACATTTTCCCAGGTTCATGAGGAAGCTTTTGTATAGCTGTTTTGTTATACATGTGTGAAGTCAGTGAAAGTCACTTTAAAGAAAATGGTGACGTACATCTTAAATCACCAGTGGCACTATGCTGTCAGGGAAATTCCTAAAGCTCAAAGCTGTTATTCATTGTCCTGTGTATCTCAACAAATATGGTAGAGACCTTCTCACGCTCACTTTAGCTCACAGAATCGTCATGTGGATTGTTGCAAACTCTAGCTATTTTCTTGCTTCATTCTTGTACGTTGGCTGACTCACTATTGTTAGAGCAGCACCATCATTTTCTCAGCTGAAAGCATCCTTTGTAAAAGACTTAGACTTAGACTTAGACTTGCTTTATTGTCATTTAACAAACACGTCAGTGCACATGTTGAACGAAATATCGTTGCCTTGGCTCACAATAAGAGGACACATAAATAATCACAGAATATAAAATATAAAATGCAGAATACTTAAAAAGTTACAAAAAATAAATAAAAATTACTCAGTGCATAGGAATAAAGTGACATAGTGAAATATATATTGCACTATCGGAGGTAGCAGCATGTTATGGTCCAGTGAATCCCATGGAGGGAGGGGATTGTACACAATTCTCATACACATTCTTTATCTGTATCTGTATCTATGTTACACGCTGACTTTCTGTCCTCAGTATTTCATCTACTGCTGTATACTGGGCCTGGTATCGTGCTCAGTGTTCTTGAGGATCAACTACGAGCTGAAGATGGTGGTAATGCTGGTTGCCGTGGTGATCTACAACATCATCATACTCCAGACACATTCCTTTCTGCTGGATGGATTTAGCAAAGCGTTGTACCCCACCGATAAACTAGATAGGTACCCGCACACACTCTTTCTCTCCTTTTTCACACACTCTCTCTGCATCCTAATCTAGGCAATGATGAAACAATTAGTAGGCCCAATTAATATTATCAATATTATCTGTTTGAAACCTTCAACAAAAACGATATATATCTACAACAATATGGGCCAACTCACAATGAGGTCAGCTATATAATAACACAACTAAAACTTAAAGTGAATTGACTTGACTTAACACTACCTGGCAGCTCTATCATACCAACCACAGACATCAGAGACACTTATTTACCCCGTTACCATGGTTTTTTATATGTTCAAAGACATGACATTGAGACTGCAGTGTAACGATAACCAGATTCAGACTGTTGGGGTTTCATACCAAGGAACTAATCCTGTCAACTTGCAGAGAGGGGCTTTCTGTGTCAGTATTCTTCTTGAGAATTGGATTGTAGTTGGAACATGCAGGGCTGAATGAATCCAATATTACTTGTCATTGTGTAGCGTAGAGTAGTTTTACAGTGTTTGAGCCGAGTCATAGTAAGGGATGGGTATTGTTTGGATTGTATTGATACCGATACCGATACTGCTTATCGATGCCGGTACTTGTCGATATTCTTATCGATACTACTCAATAATTTAGTGCAGAAAATAAAGACATGGCAAGAAAAGCTTTGAAAATAATATGTTTTTTTATATTTGCCACAAACTGGACAACTCAGTGTCCTGTATGACTTCTCATTGACACGGGCCATTCAAATTTCCTTTGACAAACTATTTCCACAAACTGGCAGAGCCTGCAAGGTTTCTCTCCTGTTCTACTGTGTGATTCATCATATAGCTACTTCTTAGACTGAGCCTACTTTCACAAACTAAGTGAACTGTATAGTTGGGTAATAAAAGAAAAGTCATTTTCCTTGAGCTTCTTTAAAGCTAAAATAAATGGTTAACAAAGAAAATGTAACCATAACAAAGGAGGGGAGAACTTAAGACTTTCTTTCCTGTGTTATTTAGCCCACCACTCAACAGTTTTTATTCTCCTGCTGTGGAGAACACATTTTTTGATGGTGTTGAGGAAGCTTGAACACGTCATGTTTTACTAAGCATACCTATATACAGTTATCTAACATACCTAAACCATTTTGACTTCACTGTAGTAAAGGGCTCTAAGTCTTTCATGATAAGCTTGCCAACAGCCCTGTGACATTCTGCTGTTTTTTTCCTGTGTCATGCTCCTTGGTTTGGTGATTGTAAATGGGTTTTACTTGGATGTCTGATTTCCATCACCTGACAAGGAAGCAGAGGCTGCTGCATAACTGAAGTTGTCGATGGGATTTTTAAATTCATATAACGTTACATTACAGAAGTGCTTAAATCGATGACAACAAATGTGACATAGTAAATAACTAACTGTATAGACTTATTTGTGTAAAATTAACTAGTGTTGTTATCTGAACTTTTAGTTTTGTTACTCCCCGTGGCATCTCCATCAGAGCCAGCGGGGCTTGAAGGCTCCATTACTGTACTAGCACTAGCAGCTTCGCTAAAGCTATCAAACACGCTGTACTGTTTAATATTTACAGAGCGTTGCACTTATGAGGGTATCATGAGGTTGCTGGTGTTACCTTCTTAACACACAACCAGTCTTAGACACAAATTAAATGTAGATGAATTGTTGATAACTCTAGAAAAGTGAGCCTAAATTGTTGATGGCTTTGCCCTGTCCGTCATTAGTCTACTGTGGAGAGCAGGCAGCAGCGGCACAACAGTGCAGCATCATACCTCATCATCTGACCCCGGCAGCTTCATCATCATTAGGGTGCGGTTGTGGTCTACGTTAGCTTGAAGTAACATTGCACAATTTATGTCATGAATACCAATAACAGTGCTGTTTGTCAAGGAGCTTAATGGTATTGAATTAGGGATGGGTACAAAGTACCAGTACCAATTAATACCGGTACTTGGTATCCATCCCTAGTCATAGGTGAGCTGGTGTGCTCAAGCTGCAGCAAGTAGCGTAGAGGTAGATGGGGATATAATAGATAAATGGACAGACCTCATACATCTAAGCCATTTTAAGGTAGAAAGGGATTATACTCATGGAAAACAAACTAACATATAACTTGGATACATGGAGATGAGTTTTGAGCAAGGATGTCCCAATCAGGGTCGAAATCAGCCTGGTCCTTTGTTTACATCTGCTTTCAAGCAAACCTTAATCGAGACATTCCTAGTTTTGAGATTAAATTAAATTAAATTTTATTTATATACCGCAAATTTACAACATATGTCATCTCACAGCGCTTTACATAGTAAGGTACAGACCTTATGAATTATAAACAGAACAGAACAGAACAGAGATGTCAGAATCAGAATCAGAATCAACTTAATTGGCCAAGTTTGTTCACGCAAACTCCGGTGAATCTTTGCTCTCTATGTACAGTAATCATACAAAAAAAAAAAACCTATGTACTAAAAATAATGTAAAAGAACAATAAAATAAGAGCAAGTATGTTTACCCGTTGACCACAGAAGTACTTTGAGGAAAGTTAGGGCCCCTCTCACCTACTGACCAAAAAGACATTCAGATGGTGAAAACACAGTAGAGGCCTGTGGTGCTACCCTGTATGCAAAAAGAAGTTAGGGAAGCCACTGGTCCCAGTCTGAGCTGCTTTAATTGAGAAACTTGCAGAGCATTTGTTTGAATTAAACGTCTGATTAAACATTTCTGTTAGTCCCTCTGTTTGTAAGTGATAAAGGGTTGTCCTCAGCCGCCTAATGCCAAGAAGTCTGTGAATATCCTTAAGCAGTTTAGACATTAAGTTCATGCTTCGAAAACCCACCCGTGAAAAAAAAAACCAAATAAGCCAAAAGGCAACAGTCTAGGCCTTGACAGATTTCAAGGGGCTACACTTCTGGGTACTCTTTTGCATAATCAGTAACAACCAGCATGAATCTGCTGCCTGATTTGCTCCTCTCCACTGGGCCTGGGAAAGACTGATGCTGAGGTTGCAATAGCACATATGACTGTCGATCAAGTGTAACCCCTGGAGAGGAGGATGATGAATGACAGAGACACAGCAGTTTGTGTTGATGGAGCTGCATTCATTTTTCACATTTGACTGACAGCCAGAGTCTCCCTGCTGAAGAAATCCCATTATGCTAAAAGTTTTCAGGGCTGGTGAAAGAAACACTTTTTTCCCTTTATTACTTCTCTCTTTGTTTCTCTTTCTCACCTTCCCCTCTATTAGCATGATGAGTGAACTGCTGTTGCCAAAACACTGAGGCAAATGAATAGGAATAGTTATGAAGTGCTAAATAAAAAGGAAATAGACCTGGACTGCCTAATGAATCAGTTTTATTTTGTGACAAGTAGTAATTTACACTTCATTACCTGAAATATCTTTGGATGCACAGCCTCTGTTATGAATTCATGTCATAAAACTGTATGTCTACAGTCTGGTGAGCTGAGTTTATATCATTTACACCCTTTAGGTTTTAGATGATACATGCAAACTACGTGAACACCGCACAGAACAAAAGAAATTATCTCATAAACAGAATCTTAGAGGGACTAAATAATATTTTTTTCAACCTTTTTTTAAATTTTAGTGAGCCATTGATATCTACAACTAAACAGACCAGCTGTTGTTCATGTTTGTACCAATATCATGTGCACATGTGTATTGTCACACATTAAAAAAAAAAAAAAGAATTAATGTCTGTTCCTTAAATTCCAAGAAGCCATTTAAAGCTGTTCATAAAGTATTAGAACAGCACTCGGAGAGCGCAGACCTCCAAGCAGCATTTCTACCCATATTGTGATTTACAATTACAATTTACAATATCATTTAGCAGATGCTTTTATCCCAAGTGACGTACATCCAAGGGAATTTGGGGTTCAGTGTCTTGCCCGAGGACACTTCGGCATGTGCAGGGGCCGGGAATCGAATCACCAACCTTACAAGCTTTGGACAACCCCCTCTACCACCTGAGCCACAGCCGCCCCTACAAACTTTTTTCATTAGCACTGACGGGATTCGAACCAGGGCCCACAGCTTTGTAGACAGATGCTCATCCTATTGAGCTATGCCTCCTCCTTTTTGAGTTCCACAAAAAAAGACCCTGGATCCAGATGGTAATCCAGAACATCACCAAAATTGAATCCTCTGTTCCTTGTCCCATTATCAACATGTCCTGAAAATGTCATTAAAATCCGTTCATAACTTTTCAAGTTATCTTGCTAGCAAACAGATAAATGCCGGCAAAAACATAACCTCCTTGACTAGCAGAGTAAGAGAATGTCATTCTGGATGCTTTTTGATGGAAGTGAAAGCAGAGGTGTTGTTTACGGTGACATTTTAGGATTTAGAGTAGATTTTCATATTGTAAATGTAAGATATAAAGAAATAGATATCTGGAGGGTTGCTAAATTACATAGTTGGCAGTAACATAACATGTACATACATAAAAGTTTCATAAGGAGGGATCATTAGAAAGTAAGGAACTACATTTATTACAGGAACACATGCACAGGCAACTAAAAGTAATTTGGGAATTAGACTGGGAGCAAAGTTAGCTGGCTGGTTGAGACGCCCCAGACCACCTGAATTAGGTGGAGATGGGGAGAAGGACGGATGCACAAAAGACAGTCAGAAAGAAAGAGGGAAGAATCATTATGAGTTTAAAGACTGGGGTCTCCGGGCTGATTAGCTGAGAAACTGAGAATGAAGTGATTTTCTCAGTGTGGGAACACACACTGGAACAGAAGTGCCGAAGGAAATAGAGCAGCAGGAACGCCGAGAGGAACGGAGAGCGAAGCTGAGGGAGCAGATCTTCCTTATTAAACTTACACATGCAGCTTCATTGAATGGCATGTAAAGCTGCAATAGGCACACATTTGCAAAAGACTAAAATGCTGTATATTTTCAAAGGAAAAAACGAATATACAGCCCTCCTCCTGGAGCTCTTTACCTCTCTGTTCTTAGACCCTCCTACCACACGAGTACACGCTTTAAACACGCAAAAATAGTCAAGCTAAAATCACCATTGGTTAAGATTGAAACCCCAGCCACCCCAAGTAAAAGCCATCTAACCCATTGCACCATCACATCTCTGCTATCGATTCTATTTCATCTGATCAGCCTGTGACTGGCTGAAATCTTCTGTCACAGGCTAGATTTTCTAAAACCTGAAAACGAAGGCAGGAAGAGGTGCAGAAGTTCAACTTAGTGAAAGGACACTGTGGATATTTTTGCCAAATGATGAAAATACCGCCAACCTCAGCTTTAAGCAGGAGTAAATAGTGCTTTATTAAGGACTATTTTCAGCTGTGGATGAATACATTTTTGGTGTACTCGTAGGAATTTTCATTAGCCAATGTTTCCCAGAAACATATGTCAGGTGTTAGATACACAAACAGCATGACTTTGTATTTCACAATGGGATAAATATAGAATATAACCAGTGTAGCCTAAATGCTGAAAGTACTTTATCTCTGTGTTTCCAATAAAATAGTAGTGAATGAAAATCAGAACCATAGTTATAATTGTGGTTCTCTGTCTCTGTTCAGACCAGGCGTCCTGAAGGATCTAAAGACCATGGGTTCTGTGTCTCTGTTCATCTTCTTCGTCACGCTGCTGGTGTTAGCAAGGCAGGTGAGTAGCTTTCTCAGAGTGGCCACCACAGTGACATCCCCGGACATCACTGTGTAGTAGTGAAATCTATTTTATGTGGGTCATTCATCTCAGACATCTTATTAGGTCTTTGAGCGCTCACCCAGCGGAGGAGAGATTTCATACCAGTGGATTTGAAGTGGCTTTTTTGCAGAAGGCATTTTACATGTGCTGTAAGTGAATCTGTGTTGAAGGATTTGGCTCAGTATACTCAAAGATCAAAATATTTGTTCAGATGGAAGTTTTCGTAGCGTTGGAGCAGCCAGCCTGGCCCACTGCCTCCATCTCCTCTGTGCCCACCATCCTCACTTCATATGAGACCTAAGCTCAGCTGACACAGATTTGGTGTATCTTTTTTCGGGGTACCATCCATCATCTCTGACCTCAAAGCAGATGTTCTGCATAGAAAGACAACCCCTCGAGCTTCTGTACCCAAAACTAGGGCTCCCCTGAGATCCGCATTTGGTCCAAACAGCTCCATGTGTTGTTCTCATTCTGGGTCACTGTCACCAGAAGGGAGGGGAGCATTTGTTTTGGAAACACAATTTTGCTGTGTAAAACTCTTACGCAGTTATTAAGGAATAATTGGATTCATCCTTCTTGCTGTTGTTTGACTATAAATTAGTGTAGAACAATGCTTCATCAATTATCACCAACATATTTCTGGAAACGGGTCAAAAAGGTTTTCAGAGTGGTGTTGTACGTAAATCAGTGCTGGAAATGGTTTTATATGCTTTTCGCCTGCTGTTATCAAATTTGCCTTGCAAAATTTTAATCATCAGCCCTAATGAGCTCTTTTCCAGCCACTTAGTCAGAGGGAGGAGAAAGCAGGTTACAAGAAACAAGGCATCTGTAATTCATCCCTCAAGAACAGACGCGCAATGGAGCAAAACTCATTTACAGGCTCGTTAGCTGGTTTTTAAACAGCATCTGGAATGAGCTCCGTTTCTTCTGGCCTACTTTCTTGACTCATGGAGGTACTGGAACTCCTCAAGAGGAGCAAGTGTTCAAACTGTACATCCCTATATGTAGAAATCCATAAATGGTTCAGACTTACTGTCCTCAGAGGACTGGAAGCTAGTCTATACTTTTATTTCAGCCTCAGGCTATCGACACCATAGCACACGATCTCAGCACAGAGCTCTATAGGCCTCCACTGTTGGTGTCGTCTAAATTGGCACCATACTTTAATCTCAAGGGAAACATATTCATTGCACACATATATCATCCAGACTGCTAACAACACATATGAAGTATCTCTCACAGGAGACTAAAAACACTCCCACACACATCCATTGACACACACTGTGGTGGCCAGCCCACGAGTCGCCTGGAGCTCTCAGATATATGAGCATAATGATGGTGCGTTCAGGGGGCCCTGTATGATGCACACACTTCTGGGATGGTTTGACCTCGATATGTGAGTCTTCCTGACATATTTAGATGTGTCTAAAAGTCCTTCAAGCATGAATAACCAAAAAGGAAAAAGAAGCGGTGGCTATCTTTTATGCAAAACAGTCCTGTCCACTTACTGTTTCCTTGAGCCATTATAGCGGAGCTTCTCGCATTGTTTCATTGTCGTCTTACTGGGACATTAATTTTCCATGAATACCAAGCATGCCCTTTAGATTCAGCTGGTTAGGTTTTCCTAGAGATCCCATAACTTTCCATTTGGTGGTAATGATTAGAATAGGACACAGGCAGCCTATCGCTGAGGAACGCGTTCACATCACGGACAAATTTCTGGAGCCGCAGGTCTAAACAAGGCTGTTCTGTGCTGGGATTCATGCCACAAAAATGAATATCTGCATCAACATGAATTAAAAAATCACTTTCCTCTCTTGATATTTTGGCTGTTTTTTTTTTTCTCCTGCTTTTGGTGCAAGTTTCTACTGAGCGAGTGTAGGGTGTGAATGACGCAGGTGTCTCTTTACTCTGTGTCCTCCTGTAACAGAATGAATATTACTGTAGGTTGGACTTCTTGTGGAGGGACAAGTTCAAGAGGGAGTGTGAGGAGATCGAAACCATGGAGAACCTCAACCGGGTTCTGCTGGAGAACGTTTTACCAGCCCACGTCGCCGAACACTTCCTGGGACGCAACTGGAAAAATGAGGTGAGTGAAAGAAGGTAATTGTTTTACTGCGTTTATGTTGAATTGTGGCATTTAAAATATTTTATTTATATTTATACAGTGCTGTGAAAAAGTATTTCTTATTTTTTTTTGCACATGTTCTTCACTTTAATGTTTAAGATCATCAAACAAACGTAAATATCAGACAAAGATAACCCAAGTAAACACAAAATGCAGTTTTTAAATGATGATTTTATTTATTAAGGAAAAAAAAATATTCAAAGCTACCTGGCCCTGTGTGAAAAAGTATCCATCCATCCATTTTCTTCCGCTTATCCGGAGTCGGGCCGCAGAGGCAACATACGTTCATACGTCATTCCAGACATCCCTCCCCCAGCAACGCTTTCCAGCTCTTCCTGGGGGATCCTGAGGCGTTCCCAGGCCAGATGAGATACATAACCCCTCCAGCAGGTTCTGGGTCTACCCCGGGGTCTCCTCCCAGGCGGACTTGCTTGGAAAACCTCTAAAGGAAGCCTCCCCGGAGGCATCCGAATCAGATGTCCAAACCACCTAAACTGGCTCCTTTCGACGCAAAGGAGCAGCGGCTCTACTCCGAGCTCCCTCCAGATGTCCAAGCTTCTCACCCTATCTCTAAGGCTGAGCCCAGCCACCCTGCGGAGGAAGCGCTTTCGGCCGCTTGTACCTGCAATCTCGTTACTTCGGTCACTACCAGAGCTCATGATCATAGGTGAGGGTTGGAACGTGGATGGACTGGTAAATGGAGAGCTTCGCCTTGTGGCTCAGCTCCCTCTTCACCACAACGGTCCGGTACAACGCCCGCATCACTGCTGACGCCGCACCAAGCCGCCTGTCCATCTCACGCTCCATTTTCCCGTCACTCGTGAACAAGATCCCGAGATACTTAAACTCCTTCGCTTGGGGAAGCAACTCCCCCCCAACCCGGAGGGAGCAATCCGCTGGTGTCTGGCAGAGAACCATGGCCTCGGACTTGGAGGTGCTGATCTGTGAAAAAGTAATTGCCCCCTAAACAGCAGCAACAAGTGAAATCAAGTGTTTTCTATAACTGTCTATGAGTCTTTCACATCGCTGTGGAGATATTTTGGCCCACTCTTCTTTGCAGAATTGTTTTAATTCAGCAACACTGGAGGGTTTTCGAGCATGAACGGCCTTTTTAAGATCATGCCACAGCATTTCAAGTGTTTACTTTGGTTATCTTTGTCTAATATTTAAATTAGTTTGATAGTCTTAAACATTAAAGTGAGGAAAATATGCACACACAAAAAAAGATTTGAGAAGGGGGCAAATACGTTTTCATGGCATTGTATATTATAGATTCAATTTGACATTTCAGGAAATACACTTGTTTACTTCAGTAAAGATGGTCTTTATTAAAGATATGTTGCTGGAGGCAGAAGCTGGTAAGCTTAACTTAACCTGATTGTGTCCTAAGGTAGCAAAATCGTCCTACTTATAAAACTTACTCCCGTCCTCTACATCTTTTCATACCAGCTAGTAAAATGTGGGCTACAACTTAAGCCACTTTTTTATCATTTTAACAAATAGCTTTCATCAGTTCCTGTTTCAGTGTACCCATGGATGACATTAATGCTGAAGAAAACTCTGAGGAAAGTCGTCTGTCTTGGCTTTCCTTGCAGATTTATGATATATGTGTATCATGTCTGTGTGCTGACATTTGTCTGAGTTATGATTCCATGAAGGAGACTGAGTTTTAATGCACCTCTCCCTTTCACCTCAGCCACTATCTCATTTCTATTCCCCAGCAACACCCTTACAACTCTCCCATGCTCCTCTGCAGTGATGAACCTCACAGTGAAAATCTCTGCCTTAATCTGTACAAAAACCAGAATAGATAACAGCACTTTGAGAGGCTTTTGGGCTGGAGCCAGTGGAGTCTCCAGAAAATGTCAGTTTCGTTATTTTTACATTTAATGTTTTTGTAGGAATTAAACAAAAATTTAAAAAGGGGTCTAACTGACTACCTGGTTCCACTCCTCCTATTGAGGTTTAACCCCTCATGACCTACCATAGAACAGTCCACCAGAGCAGATCTTTACATTTATACATGCTGTAGTGCCATTTTTATCAAAATACATATACAATCAGACATAACTATATACAGAAAGAACCAATTTGCA
>OMNN01063726.1:0-17449 GCA_900302755.1 Chromis chromis
ACCACCATTGATGCTATTTAAAGTAATTAAAGGATAGGTTTACAATTGTCAAGTCTGTCTTAAAACAACAGGTGTCCATATGAAAACTGAATCACTCATTCCTAAACTGATGTTTCCAGTGGAAATGATAAGGAGACAAAATTCACAGTTCTCATTCTGTGCAAAAATGTAAACTTATGCTTTAACACAAACAAAATGACAAACAGCATCTAGGCACATCTAACAATATCCATAATGAATTATTGCATCACGAAATTTTAAATAACAGTGCACCATTAAGCTGAGGTTACTGTACAGGAAAAGTATTCGACCACCAGATACAGTCTATATCAGAAACATTTTCTATACAGTACAAGACCCCTCACTTAGTAACCTAGCAACCAGTGAACTCAACATGGCACCTATTGTAATTCTAAAAAGCGCCAGACATAATTATATCTCTCTTCAGCCAATCACATAAGGCCCTGAGCCATAAATAACAGACTGCTCTCCTACAGAGCACCAGTCTGTGCCGAAAAGTCAACAAACACTTTCACCAGTAGCCGCTCTTGCTCGGTACAGGATTTGTCTTGCTCAGATGAAGATAAACAGAAGGGGAGAGAGAGAGAGACAGAGACCTAAAAGTTTTAAAAAAGAAAGAGCTCGAGCGATAGAGTAGAGAGGAAAAGAAAAACAAATGCAGCCTATGATTACTGAGTCATAATGAAGGCTGTTAAATGGGACTGTGGCTATGAGCTAGTCATTAAAGACTGTGCCAAATGGCTGGAAAACCTACAGGTCTCTATTTGAAACACTGGCATGCTGGAAGACAAGGACGCACAGCACTGGATATAAAAGGGCTTTTCAAATAGCCTATTCAAAGTTATTGCAACATTTCATGAATGTTACACTAATGATCTCAATAGCAGAACCTATTTTAAAAGCAGTAAGCACTCTACTTTCAAGCCTTGTTACCCTGTGCATGTTTTTGCCAGACAGCAACCGCGGCACTCTGTGAAACAACTTAGTCTCCGGGGCCTTATATTTAGATTTTACGACCAATATTGAATTCTGACCCAAGATATTTTCACCAGGGTGATTTAAGTTGTCACCTCGGCTGGGCAACAAGTTATGGCTGCAATTACGATCAGATCACATCACATAACATCACATGGCTGGAAGAGGGCATTAGTACATTTGTTCCTTCTGGGTGATGAGTGATGGGATAGGGAATGTGTCTGCCCCTAAGGCATGACTAACGTGTTATAAAGTGACAGAACACTTGTGTTACTTCAGGGATCTGAGAATTTATCTAACCTCTTAATGTCATATCATCATTGTCATTGTGGTTACAAGTCACAGTGACAAAATGGCTGCAAAGGCGCACAATGACCAAGCATTTTCTGAGAGATCAGTGATTGCATCATTTTTTTTTAACTCACCGCAAGGCTTTTTGAAACCAACTTTTTGAGGTATGTGATCTTATCAGCAGAAATACCAACCGCATCGGCCTATCACTTCTTGTCACATAGTTCCTGAGATATGTAAACATGACTGATAGAGGTACCATAAGACTTGGCATGTATCACATAATAAAAGCAGATGTGGCCTACATTTCTCCTGCACTCCTATGCTATTTGTGTTATTTAGCGCCTCTTCCATAGGAAGTGGCACTTTCTAGACTTCAGTGTGATGAATCCAGTGAGTTTTGATCTTATCTCTGGTGATATAGTGATATGTAAAACTTACGCAGGTGCACATCTAGGCAGGATTAATACTGGCTTTTCACTGGATGCTTCAGCCACTCATGTTATCCGTTGCTATGATGAAGTTTACTCCCTGACTACAGTCTTTTTTACTTTAAACAGGAACATTTTTTGGTGAAGGACGAGCCAAGCATCCTTGTAATTTTTCATATTTTATGCCATGAATAAAGCTATCTATAAAACACAGTAATGATGGATAGAAGTGTATCATTATGTTGTTATGCTCATAAGATTATGGGATCCTTTCAACTATCGGAAATGGTAATATGATCACACTAGCTCTCTGAGATGGTACCCCAATACCTTTAAAACAACAACAACAGAATTTTTTAAATCTCGGCATGCATACCTGAAGGACAAATGTATTCCTTTAGAGGTGAGGAAACGGTGTGTGATGCTACAAGCAGAACAGTCTGACCCCTCTCTCTCCTCCCAGGACATTTTCTTCAAACCTCCCTATTGGGATTCTGGTAGCCTACATTCCCTGCTTCAAGGTCGGCGGTGGTGGCAAATTAAATTACTTGTCCTGTTTTGTAGTGTTGGCGCCAGGTCAACAGCAACTTGGCTAAAATGATGAGTGCGGAATTCTGAGGGGAGCTGCATTTGTCCTGACCCTCTGGTGTCAAGTTTGCAAAGCAAGTAGCAGCGATGAAAAGAGCTGAAATCAAAAGCAGCGTATTAAATTCTGCTTCTGTAATCACTTGCAAAAAAATCAATTACCTCTGCTTTCAAATGCACCACTTTATACTGTCGTCCTTTGGGCTTACCGTGATGACGGAGGATGTCATGTGCTTGCACGTGGAATGGATCTTGACTACATTAGGCCTAATTTTGTTAAACTCACACTGCAGCACATGCCACCTGCTGGACATCCTAAATATGGCATGTGGCTAACAACACTAAATATTAAATTGATTTATTTTTAGCATTTTTATGGTTTATGTGGTTTACAATTACTTAATATGAGCCCAGCAAGAGTTATATCATAATCCATTTAAAAACTTTACACAGACATAATTCACTCAGCTGAGTCTTTATTTCCACAATAACAATGCACCTCTGTCATGTCGGCTGTCAGCATCTCTACAACAACATGTTGAAGTTTATCTGTCAGTCGCAGAGGGGGTTGTTATCAGCAGACAAACAGTGCGCACACTGCACAGTGGAATGGGAGGAACTCAGAGTATGTAATGTGGTGTCAAAACACAGCACAAGGCAAACAGGCAACTTGATATTATGATATACTCTGCTGTCAAATGTGGGTAACAGAGATCTACTTGCAGTTTCATAAAGCAAAATTATAGACCAAATCAATAAGGAGAAGGGAAATACTACACCACAAAATACTAGATATAGGTGTGTCTTTACCTTCCCTCTCTATGATAAGGTAATGTGTAATTTGCCTGTAACATGTCATTTGTTCAGTTAGTTGCACAACAACTGACAGGCTGAATATTCAAATAGCGCCTGCTATCGCTCAAGTATATATTAGTATAAGACTTGGATATCCTTTCAATATTATGGGCTTTGTAGCCTATTTGTCTGTGGCATTATACTCCTTAACAGTAAACCCTTTATCTGCACATCTCCTCAGAATCTTGCTCATCCAGTGTTTATGTATTTTTTTCCACAGATCTCTATCATTCCTTGGCACACATGTATAAGGAAATCTAAAGCAGCACTGCTGGTTGTAGCCAGACGTGCTACAGACTTGATCATTTCAAATAAATGGGTCAGTGAAATGCCACTTTTCTGCTTAGTGATAGGTTACCCTATAAGCATGATGCTGGGCCTACTGGACACTAGAGAGCAGCAGAGCACCAAAAAACACATCCAATGACTCTCCTCTGTTCTGCACATATGATGCTTTCATACATTAACTCATCACATGTTAAACATTTTACTGAATCCATATAAATACACATAGCAACAATCTAGTGATTTGTTACATCTACTTTTTTACTATGTTATCAATTTAACTGTGTGTGTGTGCAGTTTTTAGATTTCTGTGAATCCACTAACGCCATCTGTGCAAGCCCTGATAATCACAGTATCAGTAAGAGAACAGAGCTTACTGTTCTGAGAAATATTATTATCACACAATACAGTAGGCACAAGCATCTGGTGCAGAAAAAGAAAAGAAGATTTTGATACAAAACAAAAAAAAGTTAGACACTATCAATAACTTCTATGTTCATCTACATGCATTTTAGCTATACTAAGAAGTAGCTTCAGTTCGAAGAAGTAGTTCACATTGACAGACTGTTGGACCACAGGCTATGCCTCTCCCAAGTGCCAATTGTTGCTTTACGTTGACAGAGTAGATGAATATTTAACAGGAGGAGGGAAAGTGGTAGGCATCAGATCACTAGAAGAAAATAACACTCGCCCCACCATGTGACCCCACCATGAACAGTCTGATGACAGACTAGATTGCTCCTTTTGATTGGCTGCTTAGATCTTTTTAGTCCCAAAGGTGAGCTTTGAAATCTACTTTAAACGAAAAAGCACATGTGTAGGAAACAGCATGTGTGCTGATAGGTGGATTGAATGCCTGTAAGAGAGATTCGGACAAGGTGGCAGTGTTTATGGTCAGCACCATGGACAGCGAACAGAGGATTATCCAGGTGATCAGTGCGATGCAATCGGAAATCAGAAAGCTGGAGCTGGAGAACATGGGCCTGCGGAGGAGGGCTGGAGCCAATCTTCGAAAGAATGCTACGGTTCCCATCATGACAGCAGAGTGCAGAGGTAGATTTATATATGCTACTGCTATTAGGCACATGGATCAATAAATAACCTAGTACTAGTATAAGAAAAGTGGTCTGAAATAAAGTAGAAACATTGTAAATTATTTATGTGTGATCAATAGATTGTTTTTGTGGCCTTATTGTACTCCTAGGGTGGTTCTTGGTTAAGTACTCCCAAAGCTAATTAACAAACCTAGTTATCCCTGTTGACTTTTTACATTGAAATACTTTTTATGTCCTTCAGCAATCTATGTATTCTTTTTGCAATAGTTAAAACAGTGCACTCACCCTTTTGTTGTTGTATTTTGTCTCTCTTCCTCAGAGAGCGTCGTCATGACAGTGAGAAGATACTCAGTTTTTCAGCCGGTGATCGGTCCTCGACATTTGCAGATGGACAAGAGTGAGAGATGGACTGGAAAACAGAAACGTTGAATGGTCAAATTGAACGTGCATGACACTTAATATAACCTAACTTGGATATATCTCACTGAATGGTGGTCTTGCTTTTTCAAAAAGCTAGCTATCTTAGCTACTTACTGGGGGGCCGGAATTAATTACAGCATTAATGTTGAGTCTTCGTTGGTACATTTGTCACAAAATAAAGTCGTTTTCTGTTCAAGTTAATTCGGTTGTTTTGTGGCTACATTTTAAAAAACAAAGTTATTAAATACTTACGATGTTTTGTCGAAATATTAATACATTAATGCCGTCATAACCGCTATCGCACGAGGGAACATCAACCTGTGGAATGCACCTGTCAGTGTGTGGACTTTACTGATCTCGCGAGATTTCGGGGTTGCGCAGTGGAGAACAGCCGTCCGCCATCACTGCATACAAGCTAACGTTAGCTAAAAACCACTGAGGAGAGCGATTGACAACAACATATCTGACACACACCGGCCTAGTTCCCAAAAGGGGAGGTCACTGAGTTTCCCTGTCGCTTTCCTGGCGCAGAAAGCAAACTAGCAGCTGCCTTTCATGTAGTCTTTAAGTCAACTTAGAAACGAAAGTCGTTCTAATTAATCATGTCCAACCTCAAAGGCCCCACCAAGAAGGACACCAAGATGAGGATACGAGCCTTTCCTGTAAGTATTTACCGGCTGTGGAAACGCCGAGACCCTAACTATGAGACTCGAGTACCGGGGATGACAGGTCTTTATGCTAGCAACTGCCTGCTAACTAGCAGCTTAAACCAAAACAAAACGTCATTGTCATGCTAAAACTGCTATTTCCTGGACGAATTACCGGAATCCCAAAAGCTATGCTATTAGTTCGATTTATTTAACGTTAAGTGTTATCTTGGTTTGAAAGTGCCTTCGTCGTGTGTCATGAGCTAATGTTAGCATAGGTAAGGAAACTTCTTCAGTGAGACAGTAGCAAATAGAAGCTAGCTAAGTAGCAGGCCTGATAATGTTACCTGACTTGATGCCTGCTAAGTTGCTGACAACCAGCAAGTATAATCACATAGCAGTTTTGGCTGTTGGTATATAATGGTACCACACATTTGGTTCGGGTTGTGATGGATGGCAAACAACACATTAACATGTAGGGTTAGCTCGAGAGCTAGCGCAACTTCATTCTAGCGTGAGGCTCAAGTAAACATGCCTAAAGTAACTTAAGCAGTTAATGTTGACGTTGGTAACAGATGTACCTTCTGCTAGTATCACTGTCACACAGTAATTTCATCAACGTTCACTGACCATTGGGCTGAATTACATCTCCACAAACCCAATTACCCTCTGTTATGAGCACACTTGTCAAGCTGCGGCATATGCAGTCTACCAAGCTCTCCTTGACTTCTTAGTGTATGTGAAATATACAGAAATACTTGTATATCCAGATTTATGAGTGGGTGTCCGGAAGGGTGAGTCACACAGCAGTTAAGTGAGACAAAACATGTCTCATCTCCTTTCTTAAATTTTGAGCTTGCATGCGAGTGCGAGACGACCCCATTAATCTTCAGTATACCACTACTCAAAGTGATCACTAATAAGAAATTCAAATTTTTGATGAATATAAATTGATCCTATTGCAGCTTTTGCATTTCTAGTACTTCATGAGGCATGCTCATTGTGTGGTCGTTAGAGCAGATTAGCCGGATTTCCTTTTAACTTGGTACAAGCCATGTCTCTTCTGGTAATGACTGTGTACAGATAATCTGATACCTCTTTTCCAAATTTAACATCTCGTGCATGAAACTAATAAGGACATTTTTTTGTAAAGTAACATGGTTCCAAAAACCAATGTGTCAACCCATTTGACTGAATTAATGGAAGTGATACAAGGCTGAAACACTGGACTTTATATTGACACTGACAAAGGAACTGTTAAATGTGGATCAATCACCACTCTGCTTAGTGAAGTCAGTTTTGAGACTGATGTGTGTATCCCTTCTTTTCATTTAACGTGTGACAGAAAATATAGATGTCTTTCCTTCAGGTCAGATTTTGATCAGGTGTTTGATTGGGGTTAAGTCAATAAAGTAATACACTGTCTTTTTCTTAAATTACATAACATGTATTTGACATTGTGATTTTTATGCATATGGTGAGAGAGCCAGGAAGTCACCATTACTAGGAATATATCATGATAAAAACTTTTAATCTCACAGTTTGTCTTCAAATTAAAACTCAAGATGCTGGAAAGTGAACTCTGCTTCAGTGTAATTCAGTTTTATTCATAAAGTTTGACATCACAGTGGTAGAAAAGTTTGACATCGCTAGTTTCTACCGTCCCTCCAATCTCTGTCCAGCTTGGCGGTAGTTTAGTTCAGTGACTGTAATTATGTGTTCAAGCATTCATCATGTATAAGACCTATATTTTTTTAAAGATAGGGTGTTGCCAGGGTGCTTGGTCACCTGTGTGGCGTTGTAAAGCTTTTCATGTAATTTGTTCAAGAAGGTGGCACAGCCTACATGGGGTCTGGTCTTCAGTAAACTGTATAATGCACAATTTTATTTTTATTTTTTTGTAGAGCACTGATAGCCAAATTATTACCACAAGTGTCCCTACTGCTGAAATTGCTCGGTTGCCTGTTTCTTGGCTGATGCTTGATGCTGACATTTCACTTATCTTTCATTTACGTCAACTGCAGCAACCAAACCACAAGCATGTTGTGTTGGATTTGCATCAAAACTTAAACAATACCATGTGTAGTCGTATATAACTAAACGTATATAACGCCTTGCTGTGTGAGGAAGTTTTTATAGCTCCGTTTTTGCTGCACAATTGACAGAAACTATATCAATGGTAGATTTATCTGTTGCTGTCGATATGCTTACTCATGGTGATTTGATCATGGCTTTCTGCTAACCAAAGCTAATAGTTGATGTGTTGCTACATTCAAATACCTGATAAGGCTGTTATTACATGTTTGCAACATTATCTGATGGCAGACAAAATAACCCAGCTACCACTTGTATTGCGCTTTTTAATAATAATAATAATAATCTAACCTTTATTGATCCCCTTGGGTTCCTTCCTTCTCTGCATTGACCCATCCTATTCAAAGTTAACCTTAACTATACATACTAGGAGCAGTGGGCTGCTGCGGTGCAGCACCCGGAGAGTAGTCAGGGGTTAAGGGCCTTGCTCAGGGGCCCACAGTGGTGGTGACTGGGACAAGCAGTCGCTCTCACTTTCCCACTTCAACCTCTTGCCTGTCTGGGGGCTTGAACCGGCAACCCACCGGTTACAAGTTCGCTTCACAAACCACTAGGCCACCACTGCCCCATTTTTTTGAGAGTACTGATAGAATTGCAAGTCACAGAAATATGGATTTTTAATATCGCTGCAACAATTTAGAACCAAAGCTTTATAATGAAAGTCAGACATCTGTTCTGTATAGAAGATAGGAATTATTTGCTTGAAAAAAAAAAGTGTTTTGAAATTTGTGCTGTCAGGAATTAGAAAAAAATCAGAAAGCCTGTATTGTCATTGTATGCCAAAAACACACAACGAAATTAGGAGTGCAACTCCAGTCATAGCTTTACAAAACTGCAGTGCCATTAGTCATTAACAACACTAGGTATATGTTGGAACTGTGTTATGTGAATGGATCTCTTTTTTATTTTACAAGTATTACTAGTCTACGAAGTATAGCAAATAATAATCATTGATATTGCTGTTGTCATCTACTTATACAATGTGGAAGAAGAGACATTTTTCAAGGAAACATTTATTCATCATTCTGTCTCCTCCAGATGACAATGGATGAGAAATATGTGAACAACATCTGGGACCTTCTAAAGAATGCCATCCAAGAAATTCAGAGGAAGAACAACAGTGGACTGAGCTTTGAGGAGCTATACAGGAATGCCTACACCATGGTGCTCCACAAGCATGGAGAGAAGCTCTACACGGGCCTGAGGGAGGTTGTCACCGAGCACCTCATCAACAAAGTAAGGAAACATTTTCCTTTCCAATCGGGATGTCACGATAACAGGAAGTTTGTAGTTCATACCAATGTCACTGCAATTCTAATATCCTCTATACCAATTATGATACTACAGCCAAAAATAAACCACAGATCTAAATGTATTTTGGCATCAACTCTTTTATTTGAAGAAGAATTGTGATGGAGCTTTCAGGTAATAAAAAATACATTAGTTATTTAAAACAGTATTGTACCAACATTTTTGAAAACAACTTTTTTATGGTGGCATAACATTTCTACTGCAGTACCCAACTGCTTGGTATATGAGAAACAAGAATGCGTATGATAAGTACGTTAGGTGACAGAAATGTTTGAGAAAATATTATCATAAAAACTGGAATGTAGCCTTCACATATTTAAAACAAACAGCACTGTGTTGTGAAACTCACTTATCCAGTTCCTTTGTGAGGACGTTCATGTAAATGTTTGTCATATTTTCAGTGCCTCTGAGAAGCTTTAGATATCGTTGGCTATGTATGCGTTGGTCTACTTTGCGCTAGGGCTGTTCCGAATAGCAATTGCTGTTCTTCGGGGGGGGGGATACAATTCTTTGTTTACTAACACGGGTGAAGTGGAGCGTCATATCAGAGTTGGTAGGTCCGCGTACTAGAACCTCGGCGGCGTAATACAGCCCCGGCGGCGCCCGGCGAGGGCGCGCACGACTATTTGAATATCAAAATTATTATCCGAATACCACCACAACGGCTGGATATTCGAATATTTCGGGACCAGCCCTACTTTGCGCCTGTCTTTCCTGCTCAGCATCCTCCTCATGCTGATATTAGGAACCATTAGCAAAACCACAGAGGCTGCTGCACATAGCATGCTAACACACAGACACTTTTATATGTTGACAGACTGAGCAGTCATGTCAGTAGGTACTAACGTTATCACGAGCACCCAGAGGGCTATCCTATGAAGAGAGATTAATGGGTTAGCGAGCTAAGCTGAGCCTAAAGCCAGAGTTTTCAGTGCATGAAGGTGGCTCTCTTCTAGACTGGCTAGATCAACATGGTATCTTATGCTGCATAGCAGAGTTTGGTGATCTAAGAAGCGCCACCCTTTCACCAGCTCTTTTCCTGAAGTTATTGTCTATGAGCAATACAGATTCACTGTATATGTTATATCTGCAAAGCTGTTGAGTCATATGTTAATAATATCACTGAATGAGGCTGAACACAAACTGTATGTGTCACGTTGCCATAGGAACCTATATTATACTTATATCATGCTTGGTCCTGATTCGCTGCCAAGTCCACTATACACAGCTGGTATTGCAGCTAATAGAACGCAGATCAGGAAATTGATTAGTCTGTTGGTATTTATCCCAGAGAATATTCAATCGGTACCATTACTTTCAGAGACAGAGTCAGACCGAAAAGCACTTGTTTATTCTCATGTTTAAATGCATGAAGTTTAAAGTTTCAGAGCTCCCATGTGCTGCTGTCGTAATAGAAAGAGGTGGTAGAATTAGTATAAAATGAATATATTAACTTTGACGATTAACAATTTTCTACCAGCATTCCTCTCGTATCATTTTCAGTAACACTTCTTTTTACCATGATACATTTTCATATTCCTCATAGCACTCCATGATAACAACTTGTTCCTCTTGACTGAAGTAGGCTGCTTATCATTGGTCCATTTTGAGTCACATGACCCCCTAACGTCCCCATTTATCAGAATGTGAGCAGAAACTAATGAACAAAACCTGCATTAATAGACAGCTGATAGCCGCCTTATTGATACCTATTACCCTGATTGGGGTTTTAAGTTTTGTGCAGCTAGGCTCCACAAAGAATGCCTGGCTATGTCAGACTTCCTATGTAGTACACCCCTCAGGTCACATTTTGAGCTATTGCTACATTAGCTGGAACAAGCTAATGTAGCCTTTGTGAACATTGTGTGAGGAGCATTGATGCAGCTCTTGCAGTTCACAAACATTAGCGGGAACATTTCAGAATGTAATAACTATAATAATCTAACCTTTATTGATCCCCTTGGGGAAATTCCTTCTCTGCATTTGACCCATCCTATTCAAAGTTAACCTTAACTATACATACTAGGAGCAGTGGGCTGCTGCGGTGCAGCAGTCAGGGGTTAAGGGCCTTGCTCAAGGGCCCATGGTCGTTCTCACTTTCCCACATCAACGTCTTGCCAGTCCGGGGACTTGAACCGGCGACCCACCGGTTACAAGTTCGCTTCACAAACCACTAGGTCACCACTGCACCCTAAGCATTGTGATGATGGGTTGTTAATGTTAAGTAACAATTAAAACTCTCTCTGCCTGAATTCTTGGTACAGATCCAGATGTCTTTCTTTGAGGTGCTTACATCAGTTTGAGGTGTCGCCCCTGTTTGTCCAAATGTGACACGCTTTGCATTCTGGCTTTTGGTCATCTATACCTCGTCCCTGATTACACTTAATATCTCCATTCATGACTTTTGTAATTTTTTTTTACACAGCAGCAGACCTGTTGCTCCACGTATGACATCTGTGATACTTTTAGTACCTTTGGTACTATCGAGAGAGAAAAGCGCTGTCCCTTTTTCAGAATATTGGTATCGACTTGATACTGAAGTGTCTGTTCTTGTGACATCCATACTGTCCAATACAGCTTTGTTGAAAATAATGTACAGAATGCTGAGAACTGATGTGAAAATTACAATGTGAAAATTGATTGATCTACTGTTTAGATAACTTTATGTACTGTTTATATTTTCAGGTGCGGGAAGATGTTCTAAACTCTCTAAATAATAATTTTCTGCAAACACTGAACCAGGCCTGGAATGACCATCAAACTGCCATGGTCATGATCAGAGATATCCTCATGTACATGGTAGGTATTCTTCTGTGTGTTTTGTCATACTCGTTTCATATAAAATGTTCTGTAGTTGCAAGTTACTTATTATACAAAATCTTTATCATTTAATTGTGCAGTTGTGGCTGTTATTTAGTTTATTTCTGTCAGTGGGAAAAGACAAGAAGTTGTATTTAGTTGTGTGTATGATCTTTTTCTATCCAGGCGAGTTATGACATTTGCTCCCTGTCATGAATATTGTTGTGCTTTTTACAAAATGGCCTTTTGTTCCCAACTGTTACCAGTCTTCATCAACATCCTATTTTGGACTTTGATTGTAAGGTTCTATTTTATTTGTGAACCCAACAATGAGGCTTTGTTCCTGTAGTTATTTGTTTTGCTGGAAAACTGGCAGGACTAGTTGATTTACCTTTGCCAGAACCATGTCCAGAGTGTGTGTGGGGTTGTGTGTGTGTGTGATTGAGCCCTCGAGATAAGTGCAAGTGTAGGCTAAACAATGGCACAGTCAGAACAGAGACTACAGAGCTCTCCTGGGGTCCATTTGTTCTGCACTCTCCTCTTTCCTGTCCTGCTTTACCCCAGGCAGTTGGCTCTCTGTTGTTTTACTGCTGCAGCCTCGCCACGGCTGTGCAGTGAGAGCAGGGGCCCGTTCTCTGCGTGTGGATTAACGTTTTAGCTGGATTAAATTATTGACGATTTGGCGTGATCCCAGATTTCTCGGTTCTTTGAAACAGTTGTTGGAGTGGTTGTCACAGCAACATATCCATGAGGTCAAACCTACTCGGGAGCGGGTTCAATGTAAACAAGATTAGATGACAACCTTAAATGGAAATCCACCCACTGTTCGTGCAGGAGGGCCAGTTTGCGATCGGTACATTGATAACAAAAGGAGCAGTCAAACACTATCTCCTCACCTACCACATCATCTGTGTCCTCATCCCATTGCTCTAACACTAGCAGGAGCGTGATGATATTTCCTGCCACTGCCCATTAACCATTATGAATGAATTAAAGTACTGTATATCACAGGGCCTTTGATAATAAGCTACACCTGTGACGCAAACAGCAGGAATGTCCAATGAGGTTACTTTACCTGAAATGAAGTCACCACGGCTGCATCCTGCCAGTGGCTCTGACAGAGATATATACTGGCAGATAGCCGGCTCTTCAGCTGGGGTCAAGTATGGCCCAGATATTGATTTCCCTTTTTGCTCCCTTTTTTGATTCTGCCATCTTTATATGCTTTAAAGGTCCTATATTGTGCACCTTTTCAGCAAATGGATGATCATGTGTCCCTAGAAACTATCAATGCAAAGATGGTTAATTTTACCATGACTGTAGCTCCTGGTTTTCGTGCTATTTTGACCAGGCTGTTTTAGTGTCTGGGGGAGGCAAGGACTCCAAAGGCCAAACCTTATAAGCTCTTAATACAGGCAGTAGTGAAGGCTAAAATGAGGACTCCCTTTTAGACATTTAAACAAAAAAACAGCATTGCATGTCACATTACCATCCCATGTTATGTTATAGAAATTTAAAAAACACCTCTTTAAAACTGCCCCTGGCTAATATTGATCATTTTGGACTGAAATGTGTTTTGTTAAATCAAGTTACTGAGTTGCATCAACATGTTATCACCAGCATCCCTCTTGAATATTTATACTATTTCGACAGGCATATGTTGTAACTTTGTTTTTGGGAGTAATTCAGACACTGACCAGTCATTTATTTGGCTTTTTAATGACCTTATAATAGCTTTGCAACCTGTCAGACTGAGTGTGAGTATATGATGAAAGCTTTGCTGGAACTTACTGCAGTTCTTCGTTTTCATTACGCTGGATATGGTGCTGACCCAGCGTCAGTTGCACTATAAATCACAGCCCTATTTTTGTTTGCGTCTTTGATTAATCGTCAAGGAACGTTGGTATACATAAATGAAACAGAAATGTTTTGCCATTGCAATAAAATAGAGCAAAGTGGAAATGTTGCATTTTCATTGGCACTGAATATATATTAGATCATGTCCCCCATGTTTTTGAAGCCTCAGTCTTTGACGTGGACATTTGAGTCATATTAGTCAGATCGTAATACTTCTTTCCATACATAAAGTAACTGTTTTTGCCCCCTTGTTATGTCTTCTAGGATAGGGTGTATGTTCAGCAGAACAATGTGGAGAATGTGTACAACCTCGGCCTCATCATATTCAGGGACCAGGTGGTGCGCTATGGCTGCATTCGAGACCACCTACGACAGACGTTACTGGACATGATCGCACGGGAGAGGAAGGGCGAGGTCGTCGACAGGTATGCATGAGTAGTGCTTCACAGCTTGATCTAAAGATTACTTTACCTGTGGGATCCCTCTTCAGTGCCATATATTGTGGTTGAATTAGAAAATCGGTTGACATGCAGCAAGTTTCTTAAATATGTGTCTTGATTATTATTTGTCCTCTATGTATTGCAGGGGGGCCATAAGAAATGCCTGTCAGATGCTGATGATTCTTGGCCTGGATGGCAGGTCTGTGTATGAGGAGGACTTTGAGGGCCCTTTCTTAGATATGTCAGCTGAATTCTTCCAGGTGAGTCTGTGCTAGCTGCTTTGTGCTTTGTGTTTTTGTTACTACTGAAAATCTTTGTAATACAACAACACACAATATCTGCCCTTTTCAGATGGAGAGCCAAAAGTTCCTTGCAGAAAACAGTGCCAGTGTCTACATAAAGAAGGTAGAGGCCAGAATCAATGAAGAAATTGAGCGAGTTATGCACTGCCTGGACAAGTCTACTGAGGAGCCTATTGTCAAGGTTGTGGAAAGGGAACTCATTTCTAAACACATGAAGACCATTGTGGAAATGGAAAACTCTGGCTTGGTCCATATGCTCAAAAATGGCAAAACAGAAGGTAAAAGCTTTACCTCATTGATTTTTCTCTGCGTTTAATTCTGATTATAATTAAAAAATAAAAATGACAACTTGCACCAAAGAATTATCTTTTTGTTTCTCACTGTATTTCACATCATGTTTCATTCTCAGACTTGGCATGCATGTACAAGTTGTTCAGCCGTGTGCCAAATGGCCTGAAAACAATGTGCGAGTGTATGAGCTCTTACCTGAGGGAACAAGGCAAGGCTCTGGTGTCAGAAGAGGGAGAGGGCAAAAACCCTGTTGACTATATCCAGGTATGCTGGTTTAGCAGGGTGTGTGAAAACACACAAAAAACAACTGAAATACTTGGGAGACTTTGCTTAAAATTCTAAGAGAGAAATGTATTGTGCCAGATTATATCAGCTCTGTGTACCTTCCTCCTCAACAGGGTTTGCTAGACCTGAAGACACGATTTGATCGCTTCCTCCTTGAGTCCTTCAACAATGACAGACTCTTCAAACAAACCATAGCTGGAGATTTTGAGTATTTCCTAAACCTCAACTCCCGCTCACCAGAGTACCTGTCTCTCTTCATTGATGATAAGCTCAAGAAGGGAGTCAAAGGGGTACGTGGCTTCTCCGAAAATATTGCTTAAGCACAGCTGTACCATGTTTTTTTACAGGCATATACTTGGACTGTACATTCCCTCATTTTTTCCCCCCTATCTTGTTGAACCAGTTGACAGAGCAGGAGGTGGAGTCGATTCTTGACAAGGCCATGGTGTTGTTCAGGTTTATGCAGGAGAAAGATGTGTTTGAAAGGTACTACAAGCAGCACCTGGGCCGTCGGCTGCTCAGCAACAAGAGTGTCTCAGATGATTCAGAAAAGAACATGATCTCTAAGCTCAAGGTAAAAGAAAAAAAACTCCTTTGGGTACAGATTTGTGCATATACTTGCACTGTTTCTCATATTGCCCTACCTTAACCCTGTTTAAATCCTTGCCAACAGTTACAGCTCACTCTTCCCTGTCTTTATATTTTGCAGACAGAGTGTGGCTGTCAGTTCACCTCAAAACTGGAAGGGATGTTCAGAGACATGAGCATCTCCAACACTACTATGGATGAGTTCAGGCAGCACATACAAACCACATCGGTAAGGCAGCTACAGAAAACAAAGCAATTGTTCTAACTTATTGAGGAAGATTTGAAAGACATAATTGGAGGTGATTACATATTTATTGATTAGTACGTCACAATGTTAAACAATAGTCTTTTGTCTACAAGCTATTTTGTAATGGAGATGTAATAGCTGCTTAGTTGTTTTATCTGTCATAATATATTCTAAGAGGAATTCTGAAAAACCTCCTTTAATCTCTTATAGGCATCTCTAAGTGGCGTGGACCTCACAGTAAGGGTCCTCACAACCGGCTACTGGCCTACACAGTCTGCAACACCCAAATGCACCATCCCCCCTGCTCCTAGACATGCCTTTGAAGTCTTCAGACGGTAGTGCACTTAAATTTTTTGCTATACAAACGAAGGTTTAGTGTCATTTTGTGTGGTTTCTAAAGAACACAGTCCTTGCTTTTATTTTTCAGGTTTTATCTTGCTAAGCACAGTGGCAGGCAGCTCACACTGCAACACCACATGGGTGGGGCAGACCTAAACGCAACTTTCTATGGGGCTATTAAAAAGGTATACTCTAAGTCTTGTAATGCAGCTTTTAGCATCTCAAAATGGAAAACAATTTGATTTCTTCAAGTTAATATTATATTTTGTAAGTTTAGAGTCTTAGTTCCCTTCTCTTCAACCTTATCTGCAGGAGGATGGCTCAGAGGTGGGTGTGGGAGGAGCCCAGGTGACGGGTTCGAACACCCGTAAGCACATACTGCAGGTCTCCACCTTCCAGATGACCATCCTCATGCTCTTCAACAACAGAGAAAAGTGCACTTTTGAGGTAGGAACACAGTGCAGCCACTTAATCTGACCTCTCTGTCTCACTCCTCTATTCGACGTTTTTGTTTCTTTTTCTTTTTTTTTTACACATTTCGTACAACTTGCTTGTATCCATCTAAGTGAGGACAGAATTTTATAATAATCTGAATCCCCGTTTTTACAAAAGTATTTTCCATTTTGTCACCTTCTATAGGAGATTCAGCAGGAAACGGATATTCCAGAGCGAGAGTTGGTGCGAGCGCTGCAGTCTTTGGCCTGTGGGAAACCCACACAACGAGTTCTCACCAAGGAGCCAAAGTCCAAGGAGATAGAAAACGGCCATGTGTTTACAGTCAATGATCAGTTTACTTCCAAACTGCACAGAGTCAAAATACAGACAGGTGAGCAAAGTTTTTGTATGATACACTATATAGTGTATATAATATGTATGTAATATACACCGATCAGCCACAACATTATGACCACTGACATGTGAAGTGAATAACATTGATCATATTGGTACTATGTGGTGTTCTGATGGAAAACCTTGGATTTTGGCATCCGTGTTGATGAGACTTAGACACCCAAATAAACATTGTCCCAGAACAAGCACACTCTCTCATGCAAATGGCAATTCCAAATGTCACTGGCCTACCCCCACAGGAAAATGCACCCCACCACATGGCAAAAACATAAATCAGGAACATCTTGAGGAACATGACAATGGCCCAAGATGTTGATTAGACCTCCAAACTTCCTAGACCCCATTCTGATCAAGCATCAACAGGATGCAGTGGAACAAGTTTGATTGACAGAGGCCCCACTGCACAAGCCAGAGTACCCAAAGGATCCACTGCCAACGTCCTGGTGCCAGACCCCATAGGACACCCTGAGAGGTCCTCTTGT
>OMNN01063727.1:0-15617 GCA_900302755.1 Chromis chromis
CCTATCCAGAGCCCAACGCATCTCCTCTGACTCCACCCACCCCCACCATGGTCTGTTCTCCATGCTGACCTCTGGCAGGAGGTTCTGCAGCATCCGCAGTAGGACGTCCAGGTTCAGAGACAGTTTCTTCCCCCTGGCTATAAGACTGCTGAACACTCACACACAATAATAAACTCATCTACAGACCGGACTGTAACAATCCCCCCTCCATGGGATTCACTGGACAATATCATGCTGCTACCTCGGACAGTGCAATATATATTTCTCTATGTCACTTTACTACCACGCACTATTTTTTATTTATTTATTTTTATAACTTTTAAGCACTCTGCATTTTATATTCTATATTCTGTGTCTATTTATGTGTCCTATTGTGAGCCAAGGCAACGATATTTCGTTCGACATGTGAACTGACGGTGTGTTTGTCAAATGACAATAAAGCAAGTCTAAGTCTAATCGGTCAATCTCTAGTATGGGAGTACAGATTTATGAATGTGAAAATTACAATATTGTGCTTTGATTAAAAGAAATGAAAGAGTGAGTCCAGTCACTCTGCAGCATGGTCTACGGCTCATGTGAGACTGATGCTTTGTATTCAGGCATTTCCATAATGAGCATGAAGTGATGAATGATATCTGAGCTTCACACACGCATCTACAACTTGAAAGTTAAGCCTGACAGGTCCAATATGACATGAACATGGCAGTTTCCTTTAACACATATCTTTGCTCGCTTTCTAAACATTCAAAGTACTTGAGAAAGGACCTTGTACTTGAAAACTCTCTTTTTATACTGAAAGACAAGACATATTTTCAGCAATGTTTCAAAAAAGTCTAATCATCATTTTCATCCTTGTTAAACAAAAAGACAAAGAGAACATCACAGACCTAGACTTGAAGGCTTAATTAGAACGTCCAGGACATCATAGAAGGGCAGGGGTTTCATCTGTACATCAGGGTGGACAGGGGGGATGAGAGGGGCTGGCTGCTGGAGGCTCATGCTGGCTTTGGTGTGGTGCCACACAGCAGTGTCACCAGACAGTAAGCTCAAGTCTTCGTTACAAGATTGACTCCTGTTAACAGAGATGACAGTGTTCAGTGCAGTTACCTGTCAAACAGCAAACAACAACAGTGACTTTCTGGTGGCAATACCATGGTGGTGAGAAACACTGCTCATATAGCTCCTTGGTAATGATTTGTACTGCTAAACGATAGACACTTGTCAGCATATACACAGACCACAGGAGAAGTTCAGTCAGAGCGCTTTTTGTGCCAAACAGGACAGTAACACCTAACAGTTTCAACACTCTCAAACTTGATACCATGCTCTAGAATACAACAGAAGAAACAGGTTGACAGAAACATGATCCCGGGGGTAGCGCTGCTGCCTACCACAAACCTCAGCTAGGACTAACTTTGACTTATTTTAATGATAATCTGAATAGAAACCACAACACAAGCAAGCACCAGCTGACGTTGCATTCGACTGTGTTCTGTAGCCTAGCAAGCTTTGGCTGCAATCCGTTGTCTACCCAGACAGGAACACAGAGCCTAATGCAGTGCAACATGAGCACAGACGGACTGAAACAACGTAGCTTTACCTTAGACTTTGTAAAAATGTTAATTCATGCTGTCAATACAAATCACACAATTATCTGTGCACACACTTCAGTTCAAAAGAGAAATGTATTCATATTTGTGCTCAAATGATTATGTGCCCATTGTACCCTCTAGACTGAAAGCTTCCTGCAGAACTTTAACATTCAGACACTGATCAATAGTTCAACTCCTTTGAATATCCTTAAACAAACACAATAAACTCCTTTTGACTTTGACATAAACTATTTCATTTGTAAAATGTCTCAAGCTTTAACACTTCTCTAAAAAGAAACTGGAGAAAACCTTAAAGAGCCCTACTGTCTTCATACACGCTGCTTTGTTCTGTGTATGTCCTGTTTTCCTTACAGTAGCTCAACTAATGTGACCATGAAGCATCGAAATTAATGAGGATATCAAAATGATTAAATAACAACATGAAAAGTTTGAGAAGGACATAACCATAAACAGTTTTGCTACTAACCAGCAAAAATAAATAAATAATGTAGTTAAAGACACAGATTATCTTCCTGGTTTAAAAGGATGGTTTAACATGTTGGTCTAGTCACACTCTGGACACTGAAGCACCAGGTGAGCCTTCTGAGGGCCATGAAGTGAGATGAATAGGTTAGTAAGGTATGTTGAGCACTAAAGTCAGAGTCTCCAGTGTCATAGAGATGGTTCTCTTTTAAGCTGACTAGATCACCAAGACAACTTATTCTGCCCAGTTAACCTGGTTTAGAGGGAATTCTGTTCAGAGTTTGGGATTTAAATCAGCTGTATGGAATGCCTCACTTTAATCACTTCCTTTCCTGACCATATTCTCTTTGAGTAATACAGATGATCAGCAGAGAATATGCACTAGAAACCTGCTGCAGATAGGCCTGAGCCGCACATTAGACATGCCTCTGAATGCAGGAAATACATAAACATGTTTTTATGCTTTGTCCTGATTAGCTGCCAAGTCCATTTTACACTGGCAGAACCGCAGCTAACTGAACACAGATAAGAAAACTGATTCGTCTCCTGGTATTTACTCCAGAGAATATTCATTCAGTAACATCATCACATGTGCCCTGAGGAAGGCAGCACAAGGTCAGACTATTTAGCCCTAAACAAGACTGGTATTGGTATAAAGTACAGCTGAAATGGGTTTTGTAGGTATAAAGTTACAGGTTCCACTTTTTCTATATGAATATATTGAGGTTTACTCAAGCTTCTTTAATAGTGGGATAGTTAATCAATAGAGAGAATAACCTTTATATTAACCAGTTCAATCAAATACACCCACACAGCTTGCTAGTTTTCACACAACTTACTTTTACACTTTTTTTCATCCCTTAATCATTTGACAACCTGAACCATGTTCCCAGGGTGTTAGGCCTGTACTCTGAGCCAAATGACCACCACTGGACAAGCCAATACAGTGGGATTCATTTAGGCTTTGGCAGCGTAATAATGATTATGCAGAATGCTGACAAAATAATCACAATGCCCCTTTAGTTACATGATGAGCTGCTTTTGGAACTTACCAGATAGAACACAAGAATGTTTCTGGTGTTTAGAAAAGCAATGATCAAATACTAATGAAAGAAACACCACTGACTCCCAACTCCTGGGGAAAACAAAAGGAGCTAAGGAAGGAACACGAGTAGAGCTCAGACTCTTCATGTTAGCTGAGATTCCTGTAGTACACAAACAAACAGCCAGTGTGTGTGATCATCACCGAAACACACACACACACACCATAATATGGTGTGTGTGATGCATAATATGCATCTTGTATGCATCCAGTATGCATCAACATGCTACAACCTGAGCTACAGTCAAGGACTCTGACACGAACACTGATCAGCTTTGTGTTTTGTTGCGTTTGTTCACATACAAGGTATTATTTAGACATTATAAATAAGAATTTGCTAAACATCCTAAAAACTAAGTGCAGTTTCAATAAACTGAGATTTTCATCAACCTCGCGTTAACTTTAGGCTAAGTGGGTGTATCCTCGTCTGCCACCATCTGTTTTGCAGAAACAGTTAATATTACGTTAAGGCAACTTATCAGCTGTAAATACATACGTACTTACTAAATGTTAATGGGACAACATTAGACGCGTTTAGAACAACAGCGGCTACCGCAATATGCTCTCAACGAGTTATTGCGAGCTGACAAGAGACATATTTGCGACTGGCTAGTCATAAACAGTTAGCATTAAAGCTAACTACTGAAACGTAAATTATGTGATTTGGCAATGCTAATTCTTGACTAACAGTGTCCTCCCGGTGCATCACCTCAGACCGTCATTTATCCACAAATATATTCGTTGAAAGTTATTGTTAATTGTTGTAATGTTAACAGAAGTAAGTCACAATCAGTGTTTTTCTTGTCGCCTACCCGAAACTCCCCATTCTCCGCCATCTTGTTGTTCCGGTCACGCCGCACAGTACGACTACTTCCAGGTGACGCCGCAGCCGTAGTCTACTCTGTACCCGCGTATTGTCTCCAACAAGTCACCCTGCTGTGTCTCTACTTCTAGGTCACAGCCACACTGTGCACATTGTTATAGTATGAACATAGAAACAGGCACAGGGTTTTCAGAGTTGGATATTTATTGGCAGTATCTAATGCAAAGCACGTTGTTCCATCCACACATAGTACACGTATTTTATTTAATTTTTACTCAAAAACAAAAAACATGGCTTTTTTTTGGCATACTGTTGCACTGCCAGGTGATCACTGCCCTGCAAGATTTAAATAATTAATTACTGAATTAATGCAAAAAATACGTTTGGTAAAATTTGATAAAAGTCCTCCTACAGAGATGAAGTCCAGAGACTGACGTTGTGGTAGTCACTATTCAGAGAACAATCTGGTTCTGAACTCCACAAAACCAAAAGAACTCCTCATGGACCTTCAAAGAAACTGAGCAGACCCTGATCTGCTAACAATCGATGGGGACTGTGTGGAAAGGCTCCCTGCCTTCAGGTTCCTGGATACACATTGATGAAGATCTCTCCTGGACTACCAAAACATCAGCAGCAGTAAAGAAGGTACAGCAGCGACTGCACTGAGGATCCTCAGAACGTGCTGATGTACTGTATCACTGTGTGGTTCGCTAGCTGTTCAGCAGCGGACAGGAGAGCCTTCCAGAGGATCATCAACACCGTCCAGAGGATCATCGGCTGCTCACTGCTTTCTAGGACTAGGGAAAGAAATAATTTAAATGTGATTTAATATCCATCCATTTTCTATACCCACTTATCCTGTGGAGGGTTGCAGAGGGGCTAGATCATATCCCAGCTTACTATAGGCGAAAGATGGGGTACATCCTGGACAGACTGCCAGTCCATCAAAGGATCAACACAGAGAGACAGGCAAACATGCACGCTCATACTCACACCTAGGGCCAATTAAGAATCACCATAAATAAAGGGCAAAGGGTCCCTTTTCCTTCTCTTTCCCTTTACCAGTAGAGTCAATCGACTTTTTTTTATTGTTTGTAGACTATATTTTGTAAAGCTGTATAAGATGCTCAACAGTAAACTGAAATCTCAAAGGAAATCATCAGAGTATCTTATCTCAAAACACAATTATAATTTTGTTTATAAAACCAAACAAAAACCCTTTTCATGCCAAAGTCAAAACCTATGCCCAGAAAGCAATGTATTTTAAATTAAAATATAAAACATTGCATACATATTAATCCCCTTCACATCAGTATTTAATAGATGCACCTTTGGCTGCAATTAGACCAACTGAGCCTCAGTGGAAAGCGCTCAATGACTTGTTCAATCTAGAGCATTCACCTACATTCTACAAACATGTCTTTGTAACTTTGACTGTATGCTTTGGGACATTGTCTTGGTTGAAAATCTTCTCCCAAGTCACAGTCAGCTTGCAGACTGCATCAGGTTGTCCTCCAGGATTTCCTTACTCTTTGCTGCATTCATTTTAACCTCTACCCTATGAAGCCCTCTGCAGAATGCAGCTAGAGGCAGTTCTTCATTCAGAGGTTGAATCCAAAGCTGCAAAAGCAAGGGAGGAGGTAAGAGAGACAAAGTTATGTTTATAATAGTTGTTAACCATTAGGGCTGCACAGTAGAATTTAAGTCTACATTTAGGAAGTTTGAAAAAAAAAAAAGATTCCTATCTTGAAAGTCTTTCAGTGCTGTGCTGGGGATGCAGTAGTATCACATAGCCAGCCCAACCTACACAACCACAGTCACTGGTCATTCTGCTACAAAACACTCTGGCTTGTTTGTATTTCTGTAAACCAGTCACAATCGTATTAAGTGGAGCTAAGCCAAGGAAGCTTCATATAGGCCCTCAAAATGGGAATGAGGAATTGTTTTAGTGGAACATTTGCATGTAGGGAGGCAAGCACTGCAAAAAATGGCAAATTTAACAGAAAGGAAAAAACTAGAAGTCTTACTGCATGATCCAAATTCTCTGCATACGTTGAAATTTTCAGTATGTGGTGTGTTGCTGTCTTGTTGTTGTTTCCTTACTGAAGGGGATTATGAAAACCATACCATGTAGATAGGGAAAAGAGAGAGGAAAGCCGTGTGAAATGCGTGGCCAATGGCAGACTTTACCCATAGTCTAAATCCGGTGAGTCAAACTATCTTCAGAGACGTAGCCTTCCTAACTAACATGCATTGTTCTCTGCTGATAGGAGCACACTGAAGGTATCATGTGCCCTTTTATATTCTAATTGCCCCTGCCTCTGAGACAGCCTAGTCTGCCAGTAGTCCAGAATAATGCTAATAACTTGTCATTTCACAAGTTCATCAACAATGGAATAAAGTGCAGGCTTCTATTTGTCAAAAGTTAGTAAGACTACCTTTAAGTTACCAGAAAATTCAAAACCCTAAAAGAAAAACTGCAACTCTGGAGGTCATGTAACGTCTAATTCACGTACCACTAAGTATTAAGCTGTTTGAGAAGAAACCTGGTTTACCCGATTTACACGCTCATGTAAGATTCGTGTTTTTTCCCCTTCAAGATCCCAGGCTGAGCGTAGACTGTACAATGAGGCTGACCCATAGGCTGCATGACCTGATCTTCAGCCCAGCACCAGACCATATTCACCGCGCTGTGTATTCTGGGAATACACACAGTAGTTTCAAGATGGCGGCGAGCAGGAGGCTGGCCAAGGTAAATCTCCCGATCCCGTTATTTTTACTAGATTTTTAACGCACTGGCGGCTCGTGGATGCGTTCGTCGTTTGCCTAAGGTCATTTAAGGGTTCTTGCTGTGTGAATACACAATTAGTGCCCGTCTTTGACTGTAAATAAAAAAGAGCGATCACCACTTGGCACCTAGCTTACCAGATCTGAACGTTCGGCAGCAGGGCACCGGCAAATTAGGCCGGAGAGTCCACAGTCAACCCTCAGACGACGACTGAGGAACTCATGTTTCATTCTCTAACCGGCTTTGGACGTAGGGCAGACATGGTTTGTGTGACCGAGGGAGTGAGCTTAGATGTGACCAACGTTAGACGGGGTGTGAGTTTACCCGGTATAAGCCGTTAGCTAATCGGCTACATTGCTATCCCCAGATCTTTGCTGCGTTTCAGCTAGCCAGCAGTGAGTCCGCTAAACTCACGGTTAGCCAGGTTTTGCGGTTCGTCATTAGGGAATGGGTGGGGGTGAACTTTGTGTAAATCTACAGCTAACACTTTCCAGTCCTGTCACGAGGAAGCGACAGACAGTAAATGACAGTTTTGCATTGTAAAGTGGCCGGAGCACATTGCGCAAGGTATGCGTTAAACCTGTGTTCAGTTTGTTTGAATGTGATTAACGTGAGGTCGTTTGTCTCCCTTTCATTCCCCGTTATCGCATTCCAGCCATATGACCAGACTATTAAATCCACCAATTACGATAGATTATGTTTTTTTTTGCGAGTTTCCGTGGTTTAGCCAATGTACCAGACACCGTGGTTAGCTACGACGAGACAAAACTGAAACCATGAAGACCGACGGCCAGTGAAGGTGGCCTTTAACGTTATCTGATCACTGGAATCTGTTCATGACGAAGTTGAACTAACTAGGAACAGCATAGTGATACAAAACGGACGCTTTTTATTCACAAGTGTAAAACATTCACATGCGTTGTTTGACACCCCAGAGCATGACTGGCTTACATTTTAACTGTTGGAACTTTTCAAATTGTACAATACAGCGACAACCTGCCGTTTACCGAACGCGGAAGCGTTCAGGCTAGGTGAAAGCAAAAGACACGAGGACAATACTTGATGTTTCGTTAATTAACCAGCCCCGTTCTGTATAACCACTAGAAGATAATGAAAGAAAATGTAGAAGTCATGACTCTAAACTTTTAAAGAGCCATTAGAAGTAGTATTTCTCCTGACTTTTCTTTTGTCACAAGTGGCAAATGCTTCTGTTGACATGTGGCATTAGTGAACTGAGAGTTGGTGATATTCAGCACTGAATAAAGAGCTCAAGGTTTATGTACTTAATGTAAGTTGGTTTGGCTGTTGATGTGCTGTTGTGGTTATACATACATACACGTATGTATATATGTCACATACATACATACAAATGTATGTATATGTATATATTCGCCAAATGTACATTTGCCTGACCATCTCATATTTCAGTTTTTTTCTGTGCATATGTGTGTTATTAAGTAAAATATAAAAGTTTTTGGTCACGGAACATGCACTGAGCAGGTATGATAGGTGAAACCTCTCTGAAAGCAGTCCCAGCTGAAAGAGTTCTACAGGATTTTCACTGGGCTAGAAGAAAAGAGCATGGTTTACCAACTCATAGCTTATTATCTATATGTCTGACAAATAGATTTTTATTTGTTTTTCCTTTATCATGATCTGTTTTAATACATTAAAAACCTTGTTAGCAAAGAGATAGTCACTGAGTGTTGGGAAAGTTGATGGCAACAATACATGGTGTACTGATGTCAGCATTAAATCCCTGTTTTAAAGTAGTTCATGCCAGACCACTTGGCGGTCCCAGTTCACTGCCTCTTTATGCAATATTGATGCCCATGTTGTTCAACATATGGATGGATTTTCCTGGATATTCCAAAAGATGCTGATGTCATACAATGTGGGTGTATATTTAGTGAAAGTCTGTCATTATGCAAAATGGCTTCAGCAGACAAAGGTCTAAGAACATGTTGTGTTGGTGATCAACGTTGTTGTCATGCATCTTGCCACAACCTGGATTACACCAAAACATTGAAACGTCGAGTATCAACTGTTTATATGGAAGACACACCTTGAGCATTGTTTATTATACATGTGTACAGTATGATGTAAATTGTGAACCACTATTTCATTCACACTGGGTGTTGTATCAAGGAATGTTTCCCTTGATATTACATGCATAAAATGTATCTAATTGCACATGGACATGATTGCTTATGGTACCACTTAAGGCAAACCTATCATACTTGCTCAGTGCATGTTCAGATATTGGCCATAAATGCAAAAAACTAAAGCTCCTATTGGTGCCAATCACAGGAAAAAATAAATAAAGGTATGGTTGGTGGAATATGGGAGTAGACAAACATTTAAATTTTTTGACCAAATTCACACCGTCATATAACGGGTTTGTATTATTCTATCAAAGCAGAGTTGTACTATTGAAGATCACATGTATATATCAATGAGCCTGCACAATATCAGGACGAGCTACATTATTAATCAAGTTATGGCGCTTCATTGCTCCGCAGATTGACGTGAAAAAAAACACCAAAACGATAGGCGTGGATTTAATTGATAAGTATTGATAAGATTATACCGTTGGAACTTCTAAATACAGCAGTATACATTAGTGCTCTTATCGTGTCCAAGCCTGCTGGGTCTGTTTGAGTCAACATTGTGATTACTGTCGCTCATTAGCAATGAACGATAGCATCATTTATCAGCCCAGCCTTAATCCACTGTATGTTTTTGCCCTCAGGAACTTGAAGAGATTCGCAGGTCTGGAATGAAAAACTTCAGAAACATTCAAGTTGAGGAATCAAACCTATTGTCATGGCAAGGGCTCATTGTTCCTGTAAGTAGCACCTCTTTTTTTGGTTCCTCTGACATATGCATGTCTCTGACATATAGGCCTACAGTTTACTTTTCTAACCTCCTTCACATACTTTTAGGACAACCCTCCTTATGACAAAGGTGCGTTCAGGATTGAAATCATTTTCCCCACCGAGTACCCTTTCAAGCCTCCCAAGATTACGTTCAAGACAAAGATCTATCACCCCAACATTGATGAAAAGGGCCAGGTGTGCTTGCCTGTGATCAGTGCAGAGAACTGGAAGCCTGCTACCAAAACTGACCAAGGTGGGTGTATTACTGGTCTGGAGCCGATGCTACATGATCATTTTTTATTTTCAGTCTTACATTATTTGTCCATGCATAACACGAAGCACAATGAAATTGTTAGATAAAAGTGCTAATTGAAGATTTCAAAGCATTCTCAGTATCTTTATGAAGCAAACACAGTTTAAAAAAAGAAGTTTTCTCATTTGTTTTTAATGTGCTAGCATAAGATGTTTGTCTCAATCTGTATAACTATAGCTTAAGCTTATAGCAGGCTTTACTAAAATGATAATTTAAACTAGAAAATGAAAATGTTACTCCACAGTAGCATTATCATTTTCCACATATGTAGGTTATTTGAGCAAAAAATAAAAATGCAAATTGCCATTTCATTTTTTCAAGGCTTAAGCTGCCCTACCGTGGACAATAGTCAAATACAAAAAGCCCTCAGTCTTTTGCATTTATACGTCACCATGCTCTTTTAGTGTCACAATGGAAATGTGAATGCAAGCTGTCAATCCTCTCATCAAGGCGGGTCTTTAGTTAGACCATCACATTCTCAGTCAGCTTCAATCTCAGGACAGCTATCACTGTGAGGACAGGAAATATGACGTAGATTAGGCCCAGATTTGCACAGTGGAATAAGATATCACAGGCTGTATTTAAGTTACCACACATTTTGACAACATTAGGTAGCAAATTGTTTGATGTGAAACAGTTTGATTACTGTCCTCCATACTAGTTAGTGTTATTTCTGAGCTGCCATCAGTAAATAGAATCTCAACAGATATCTAACATTATGAACAAGCTGTTTTTAACGTTGGGTATCTGTGGGACACTGAGCTAAGGGTCGGTTCTTTTTTCAGGGGTGATGTCGATATCGATTACTGGAGATCAAAAAAGGCCAATAACAAATATTTGGAACCAATATACATTCAGAATTATTTATTAACAGCATATGATAGCTGGAAACCTGTCATTCATAACTAGTCCTCTTCATTAATGATGATTACTGTAACTGAATATGTACAATAGAAGTAGGAGTGCTGACGCTAAGACGCTCTCCTGTTTACTGTCAGATCGGTTGAGATCAGTAACAGTTAGCTCCTGCAGTTCTGTCTGCTGGTCTTCTGCTTTTTTAATCTTTGTCTGTTCTGTCACTTTTATTGCCCATTGAGGCCCAAACACTATTAGACACTGTTTCAGGGTAATCTGTCGCTACCTCCTAACTTTAGCCATTAGCGTAGCATTAGCCACTGTGAAAGCAGCCAATGTCCTGATTTGTGGTGATGACAGTGCTTCTTGTTCAGTTTTTGCAGACTGTCCTTGCTAGAGAGATGTGTCTGTCAGAACAGATTGATGAAGTTAATCTGACTTTAGAAAGATGTTATGGTACTCGAGATAGCGTTAGCCACAGGCTAAGAGGCACAGTAAACCTCTTAACAGTAGCCGTAGCCTAGCACTACCAGCAAAATAAGTTCCAGCTGCACCACTTATTAACCCCTAAAGTCAATTATTTTTTATTTTCTGTATAACAGGCAAACAAAGCATGCTTGTGGAAGACTGCAGTGTTCATTAAACACTACCTCACCTTCCATACACTGCTGTACTAATTTACCGGAGCTTTTCTGCTCAGCAAATATGCTAGTCAGTCCTGTTCTGTAATCAAGTCTCTTTCAGTGATTGGTTGTAACTTGTGACACGTAACAGCCAATAAGAAAGTCCTGTGGGTGGGGCATTGCTTGGGATCACAGAGTGAATACAGACAGAGCTGGTTCCATAGCAGTGCACTGAAAAATGTAAATATCGACCTCAATAAATGGTCAGGCTGATTATCAGTTGGTCCTTACACTGAACCATTGGGAGTCACCAAGTTCAAACTAGGGAGTCGAAACTTTAAAATGTATGTTGGTTGTACGTGTGGACAGGTGTGTGTTAGGCTGTGTAGGGCTGACGGGAGTGATTAGCGAGGTTTAACCAGCTGAGACTCCACAGAGGACTGCCTGTCTTCTCTCGCACAGCGTACTGACTGTAATGCACAGTTTGATAGTTTATCGTCTAAAAAGGAGGAAGAAGAATCTCTATGTGTATGTCTGTCTGTTTTCTCAAACTATTTGATCAGCTCCAAACATGGCACATATATTAATGGGAACTCAAGGAAGTGCCGTGTCCAGTTTGTAGTCATTTGGACGAGTGGCTTTCAAGAAACATTAACAAGCAAACATTGAACAGCAGTCTTTTACTGTAGTAGGAATGGGGCGATCCGAGACAATAGTGCGTCACAAAAATGACTACGCCTGGTCAGAGCATGGATTCACCAGAAGAACAAGCTGCAGATAAAAGGTTTCGCCAATGATCATGTAAAGTTTGGGAGTATTTTAGATGGAGAATAACAATGTGTTGCTCTGTAAGCACTGCAAACTGGAAGCTGATCACACCAGTACAACTGCTGCCAAACACCTAAAGAGAAAGCATTCTGCAGCGCTTTGTTGAGACTGGACAGACAGACAGCACCGTCCTGAGGGCTGTACTACCAAGCAAGTCAGCTCAACTAAGACTAAAGCCCCAGTCAGAGTTAACGGGTATCACGAAGGTGGTCATCAGCTTTCTTTGTTTTTCTATAAGATTTATTCTTGGTCTTTTCATGCCTTTATTGTTAGAGAGGACAGTGGATAGAGTTAGAAACAGGAGAGAGTGGGGAAGGACATGCGGTCAATGGCCGAGGTCGGACTTGAACCCGGCACAGCCGCTACGCCTCTGCATGTGGGTGCAAGCAACAGCACTTTGAGTTGTGCCAAGTGATTTAAGGCAAATATTTTCCATATTTCAGCCCCAACATTTGTCCTAAAACACCACCAAGAGTGTTTAAATACAGTTTGTGTGCTAAAATCACAACACACCTTTTTCACTCACTTTGCTCGACAATTTCAAATCTACAAGGCAACAAAATGGAATGTCCATAATAGTAATACCTTACTGCAATTCAAACAGACACCAACAGCTTAAAGATGAATGATGCTCACCAATAATAATGTAATCCAAGGTTTTTCCCCACAAGTCGTAAACAGGAGCTTTCTGCCACCTGTTTAGAACTATGCTCTGTTTGTATGATACTTACAGCATCAGAGAGCAGCAGGATTCATGTGTGTGTTTCTCCAGAGAGAGAGAGTTGCGTGATTTTGCACACGAAACAACGGCAGTAACTTAATTATATTCTTATAATTATGAGTTATCACTCAGAGTGCATGATGAGCGGATCGTCACACTGTGTAGGTGTACATGCCTTCACCTCAGACAGGTGAGCTGTCACACACACAATGGCAGGTTAGTTTCCGGCTGTTTAGGATTATTTCTTCATAGTTTATTATTACCTTTGTATATCTGAAGCATCAGACAGCGGTAGGATCCATGAGTGTCTCCAAAGGAAGAGAGCTGTGAGCACGTCCACATGGAGCAGCAGCACTAACTTCCAGAATTAGGTTGAATTATAAATTCTGTAACTTTTGATCTGATTTAAAATAATTCAGCGTGGTCATCACTATGACTACATTTGTACATCAGTAGCAGTGATTATTGATTGATAATTGATTAATTGATCAGTTTAGTCATTTGTTTAGTTGCAAAAAGTCTATATAGTGTGATTGCAGTTTTTTAAATGTGAATATTTTCTGGTTTCTTTCCTCCTCTATGACCCTGAACTTAGTAACATTTTATAGTGGACAAAACAAGACATTGGAGGATGTTATCTTGAGTTTGGGAAATGCTGATGAACATTTTTCTGACATTTTAGAGACCAGTTAAGTTATTAATGTATATCATTAAAACAGAAAGCAGATGAATCAAGGTGAAAGTGATTACTAGTTGTAACCTTGCATTTGTAGTTGTAAAACATATTGATTGGCTTGTGTCAGTGAAGAGATCTTTTGAAGACCCTTCTCTAGTTAATATAAGTTATTTTTTTAAGATCTTGTTAACATGTTCATATGTTTAAATATGCAAGGTGACATATTGTGAGCAAAAGAAGTAGTTAACATCATGGCTGGGTCATTGTGTAGAGTAGTGTTACAGTGTTTAAGCAAAGTGGTAGGGGAGCTGGTGTGCTCCAGCTGCAGTGAGTCGGGAGGGGTGAGTGGAGACAGATAGACAGGGATTTCATAGACCTGCACGTTCTAGAAGGGTCGGTGTGGAGTTACATCTAAGCCACTCGAAGGGAGGAATCATTTTCATGGAAAAAGTGTGAGTGTTCCAATGCAGCTTCTGCTGGCTGATATGTCCTGCTCTAATTACACAATGTGAAAGTGTTCATGTACAGTAGAAACCATGAGAAGGACAGAAGCTTAACTGCACCTTTAAAAATATATTTGGTCAAAATTTAGTGGGTGACATCACACATGATGATTTTCAAAAAATTCATAAAACTTAAACTGCGACTGCATAAAAGCAGAGCGGAGCGTGACAGTGGGGTTGGTAGGTCTAGGTACTGGAACATCGGCAGTGTATTAGAGCTTCAGCTACGCTCTGCGGCACATTGCAGCCTCGGCAGTGTGCTCCACAGCTACCGGCGACGCACGGCAGCGGCCGGCGGCGCGCACGACGATTCGAATATCAAAATTACTAATACCACCACAACGAACGAATATTCGGATATTCTAATATTCTGGACCAGCCCTACTAATTTGTACAGGTTTTCTCAAAGTTGTGGGATGAGTTAGGTGCCGAAAAACGCATCGGAAGAATAACAATAACTACAAAATTATCAGTTCCTGCTAACATCTCTGAGCTTTTACTTTGAAAGTGTAGCATACTTCACAAAATCCTGGTGACTCTTTGTAAAGACTAGTGTTTTTCGTGCAAAGCTGCGGGATGTGTGGTAGGAAAACACAACCACCAGGGATGAGCACAGCCTTGAGAGGACTGTCAAGAAAAGTTGATTCAACTTGGGAGGGCTTCCCAAGCAGTGGACTGAGGCTGGTGTCAGTGCATCAAGAGCCACCAGGCACAGACGTCTTCAGGAAAGAGGCTACAACAGTCACATTTCCCAACACCCAGCCACTCCTGAACCAGAGACAATGTCAGAAGTGTCTTACCTGGGCTGAGGAGAAAAAGAACTGGAATGTTGCTCAGTGGTCCAAAGTCCTCTTTACAGATGGAAGTAAATGTTGCATTTCATCTGGAAATCAAGGTCCTGGAGTCTGGATGAAGAATGGAGAGACACACAATCCAAAGTGTTTGAAGTCCAGAGGGAAGTTTCTGCAGTCTGTGGGGATTTAAGGTGTCATGTCATCTGCTGGAGTTGGTCCACTGTGTTTTATCAAGTCCAGAGTCAATGCAGCGTGTACCAGGAGGTTTTAAAACACTTCATGCTTCCATCTGCTGACAAGCTTCGGGGAGATGATGGTTTCCTTTTCCAGCAGGAGTTAGCACCTCCCCACAGAGACGACACTACTACCAAATGGTTTGCTGGCCATGACATTACTGTGCTTGATTGGCCAGCTGACTCACCTGACCTGAACCCCATAGAACTCCATCTGGGCTATTGTCAAGAGGAAGATGAGGAACATCAGACCAGAAATACAGACAAGCTGAAGGCTGCAATCAAAGCAACCTGGACTTCAATACCACCTCAGCAGTGCCACAGGCTGATCTCCTCCATGACACGCTGCAGTAATACATAGTGAAGGAGCCCCAACCAAGGATTGACTATATACATATACATAC
>OMNN01063728.1:0-10941 GCA_900302755.1 Chromis chromis
CTCCTATGTAGACAATATTTGGCACTGTGGGCCGAGGGAAGTCAAACACAAAATCTGACCTGAACAGCCAAATGTCAGCCTCCTGGAGAAGGGAGATGGTGTCACATCCTCCCTCAATAAATTTATTACAGAGGGCTTCATAGCATGGCCCTACCACAAATTTCTGCTGGAACAGTATAATGATATGGAAAAGCATGTTCTTGACCCTCTGGATGAAATTCATTTTGTCTGTGAAGCCTGATCCTGGCACTGGGATGTAGGAGAGAGGTGAGGGGGCTATTGCAAAGTGGCCCTCTCCACTGGTGATCCAACGGACATTAAGCACAACAGGCAGTTTGAGATATTTGGCCAGCACAAGCCCTGGTGCTATGGCTGGATCAGTGAGAAGCAGATCATATTGGGAATCTTCTAAGCTTTTCATCTTGTTTTGATCTTCAAACATTTCAATGGTGGCATCAGTCCACAGTGAATGGACATGAGAAAGCAGAGAAAAGAAATGCTTGGTAACTTTGAAGAAAGTCAGTATTGAAGCCCCTTCTCTCTGCATCTAAACACACAGTTAGAAAAAATGTGGTTAAAAAAAGTGATTAATTCATATATAAATGACCCACATGGAGCCCAACACCAGTATCTATACTCACACACCTTCATATGCTCCTGTAAGAACGCATCAAATATGTCTTTGAAGCCTCCCTTCAAATCAAGTGTAATGGATGTGTAGAGCGGAGATTTTTCTGGGATGTACCAGCTGTTGGCCTCCCTAATCACAGTGAGGTTGTGTCCTCTGGCATGAAGTTCTTCCAGCATAAGCTTCATATTGATCCAATGGCTGCCATCTAAAGGGTACACCAGAATGTTTCCTCCATGGCAATGTGGTGTAATGGTAATCAGACATAAGCTGAAGAATATAAACACTCCACACACATGATGCAGTGGTATGGTTCCTAAAATGTCAGAGAAAAAATTTAAAAAAAATGAAATCACCTTATCAGTCCGACTATCCTTTAGAAGATATGAGCTAAACTTCAGTTCAACACAATATGAAGAAATTCTCTCTTCTGTTGAAATAAAACATGTACAACTGCAGGTTATCTTATATTTAGAACCAGTGCAAAATTTCACATACTGATAAGAAAATATAGTATGATTCAAACCACAAGATGATAATGTTTCTAAAATTCACTTACCCATGCTCAAGAGAGGCAGCAGTAGTCCTACTCACCCGCAGACTAGCACGCAATTAAAAATAGCCCCCAAATATTTAACTTCAACTGACAGTCTAAAAGGTCATCTGTCCTTTCACAGGTAAATGATTTACATATGGCATGTGTCACATGAAGCTGTGGAGCTGCAATGAATGTTGTGCAAATGACAAAATGATTATTTCTTTTTTGTCATGTCATCAAATGTCCATTGCTTTGTTTAGTATTGTTGTTAAACAGCTGGTAAAACCCTTTACAGTGTATTGTGTATAGTGTTTGTGAATGTGTTTTTTGCTGTTACAAGGTCAGTGCTTGCACTATATAAACCTGTGCCCTCTTTGAAAAGATTATTATAGTTGGTTATGTGATGTTGAGCCAAATGAGTATCAGTTCATCTTACAAGTTCAAATAAATTGGTTTTAAATGTTTTAAATGTAAGCTGCTCTTAAAATGGCATGCATTTATTATCACCAAGTTTTTGACTTGGAGGTTTGTTTACTACAAATCCCAGTTTTGTGCCAAATTTAGCTGCTTACTGAGTGTAGGTGACACATCTCAGAGGTGAACTCAGCTGATCTGAAACATGTCCTCTCACAGCACTATTAGAATCAGTAGTGGGATTAAGTATTAAATTACATCAATATATTTTCTTTTCCATCATAAATCAATCACTTTATCTTGTTAATCCACTTAATATGCATCATTAAATCACCCTGGGCAGCCTGCCAGTCTGTCAGAGGACTATATATCCCTTTTGTAATCAGTTGCATTCCTACTGATCTGTCCACCTGTAAACTGTTTTTGTTTCAATATTCCTGTTAATTTCAAAATTATTTATTATATTTAGTGATTGTTGCATATTTACATAGGAACGCAAAATGACATTATGATTTTACGGTCCATGAGCTGCTACAAAAACAACAGATTGCACTGGAATCCTCTTATGTAGACAATATTTGGCATTGCGGGCCGAAGGAATTCAAACACAAAATCTGATCTGAACAGCCAAATGTCAGCATCCTGGAGAGGGGAGATGATGTCCATCCTTGATCCATCCTTGAAATATTCATTACAGAGGGTTTCGTAGCATTGCCCCACCATGAGTTGCTGGAACATTAAGGTGCTATAGAAAAAAATATTCTTGACCCTCTGGATGAAATTAATTTTGTCTGGCAAGCCTGATCCTGGCACTGGGATGTAGGAGAGTGGTGAAGTGCCATCATTCAATTTACTTTGTAAAGCACCAGCACCACTGGAAGCAATGGGGGCAATTGACGCGGTCCGCCCAGGGAGTCATTCATGCTAGAACCGCCACTGGATCTGTAGCTACATTGAAATGGCTCCATGTGACTTTCTTGGCTTGTTTAAGTCAATGGTTGGCTTTTTCAATATAATCATGTGATTCAATATAATATCACAACATGATAATGTGTCTGAATTTCACTTACCCATGCACAAGAGAGGCAGCAGTAGTCCTATTCGCCTGCAGACTGGCACTCAATGAAAAGGATACCCTTAATATTTGACTTCAAATTACATTCTCAGAGGTCATCTGTCCTTTCACAGATAAATGATTGACATATTGCATGTGTCACATGTGGCACATGTGATTCTGATTCTGATTCTGATTCTGAAATGGCTTTTAAAGGAAGAAGCAGTCATGATTTTAGCATGCCATGCATTTATTTTTCCAGGTTTTTGACCTGCAGGTTGGTTGCTACAAATCCCACTTTGTGCCAAATATAGTTGCTCATTGAGTGTATGGCACATCTCAGAACTAACCTCACAGTAAAAACTATTTTACTACAAATAACTATTTTATACAGGGCTGCAACTAATGATTGCTCTCACTACCAATCAATCTGCTGGTTGGGTCTGTGTTCAACCTAAATCTTTAATTCATAAAACTTCAGGAACAAGAGAGAGATGCCAATTACTAAGAGCCTAAAATGGTTGTGTTCACTGTGATTTAAGACAAAGAAAAGCAGTAAATCAGGGGGAAAAAACTGAAACCAGATCACCTTGTGTATTTCTGTCTGAACAAGGCCTCACAGCCGTAAATGACTGTCATTCATGCTTGTGAAGGTTTTAAATTAAGCGAAATGTATTGAAAATTGAATTTTTGAAAATAGGATAGGATACAGTGGTTGATCCAAGGAAGCACGTTAAAACCACATTGTCAGGTACATTATAGATGTGTTTAGGTAATCATGGGTGTCTCTACACTGTGCTGATATGCTTTAAAGATAACCTACAAAATGTGTGAGGCAATTGTTGTAACATCATCCCTCTCTCTTTACCAAGAAAACACTTGCATTGATTGAGCAGCTTCTGCCAGGTCCTGTTGGCTGACTGTTTTTGGTGTTTTGTGAATTCCAGCAGAATGCAAACTGTATAGAGGTAGAGGAAAAAGATTTTTCATTGCAAGTCGCGATGTCCAACACACAGCAACACATGTTTGTAACAGTTACTCACAAAAAGGTAGTTTAAAGGTTGGGACATTCAAGCTTCACATTTTGGGTAAAAATTCAGCACTATCTGAGTGCAACAATCAGAGCAGACTGTTTCAACTGTGGTAGTTTGCTGGTAGAAAACACATTTTAACAATATTTCTCCACAAGAGGTGGAGCAGATGTCCATATGGCAGTTGCCCAGTCACTCACCAATAAACCTTTCGTCATACAATAATGATAATTGGATTGGATGAGATGAGACACAAATAGGGTTTCTGTAGACATCATGAGCATAAATACACACTTTTCTGTGTTGAAAATGCAGGTTAATATCATACAACTTTGCCATGTGCATGACACACAACATAAACACAACAAACACAAACAACCAACCCAAAAGGCTGTCACACATATAGCGTACACACTTTTATTATGGCACTAACAGGAAAGCAGCTGGTACGCATGGGAAATATGGAATTGCTTATTCCCCCACGTCCTCCCATTCCAGTTACATCAGACTTTTTCACGTGTCTTTAGAAAATCAATTTAACCACAGCTTACCAAAACTGAAGGGTTTCCCCCATGTATGATATTGTAATGCTTGCAAGTCAGCTGGAGGAGGATGAAACACCGTGACAGCTTCTTCCATGACAAATTCTTTCCTTACTAATTGAGGGAACACTGTCTCAGGCCGCATTTCAAGATCCCTCATACAGTAAAAGTTTAAAAAGGGTAAAGATAGGGAAAAGGAAAACCTGGTAGAATTTAATGCTTTCAGTTGAGATGACTGAAGAATACATGATTGTGTTCATAGGCACTACTGCACAGGATGTTTAAAATATATGGCAACTTGGCAGATGGTATCAACGCCTCTTCCATTAGAAATTATACGCTTTATAAAGATAAAATGATGGTTCGGAATCACTTTGTGTACACTGGTGTTTAACTTACCCCTCCAGGGCAATGGGCAGGTCACAGGAAACCGCTCCCCATCAGCTTTTACAGTTTGTGGTCCTTATTTTTCCAGGTGCTTCTTATGGTAGTTCACTCTCTCCACCATAATGTGTTCGCAGGTTTGACAGACTTCATCAGCTGTCAAATAATTCACATTAAATAACAAATTCAAAAATGATTAAGAGCAAAATGCATACAACGAAAAAAGCATTGAAGCGCGAATCTGCTCGGCCACGCTCACAGAAGTACGCCATGTCATACATCTTATCTAACTGCTTGAATCTGGATAAATAAACGTTGCCATCACAGTATCAGCTGGGTTGTTTTTGTTACAGTCTGCACAAGCCATTTTCATTTTTCAGTAGGGCTCTGGACAGGATAATGACCATGTGGAAACCCAGGGATGTCTGACTCATGCATCACTGAGGGGTCTCTGCAGCCGTGATGAATGTGAAAAGCTTGAAGCCACAAAATGTAAGAGCTGTTGGACCAAAAAAAAATGAATGAGAAGTTTCTCACCTGCAGTTTATTTGTTCAGTTGTTCAGTTAGCTCCATTCCTCCTCCCTGTATCAGAATTTTAGTTCAGTGGGACAGGTTTAGCTTTGCTTTCTAACTTGAGACATGATTGTCAAACTACTATTTGGTTTAAGAAACAAGTTGTATGAGTTGTGCTGGGTTATTTATTCATTGATAAATAATATTAAATCCACTACTTTAATTTATGTGTAACAAATTTCTGTCCAAAGATTGTAGAAGAAAATAACGTTTCGGCAAACTTTGGCACATTCGCAGTACATCACATTAATGATGAATAAAAACACTGTAAGCTCAAATAAAGGTAATTAATAGACGGAGGCTGAATGTGAAGTTGCAAAAACTCAAACACACGTTTTTCATGTTGAAAGTTTTACTGTAAAATGATAACGCTTGTTTCACACACATGAAACGGTATAAATAAGACTTTTGGCTTTACATAAAGCCTACTAATGCTGTTCTACAGTCATCAAATATAATCTTATCAAACTAACAACAGAATTACTACAATGATGGAATACTGAAAAATAATGAAAAATAACCATCTCATAAAAATACAGTAATTTTCCATAATCAAATACTGTTTCGTCCCTTAATTTTATGTCACAGTAGAAATTGCGATTCAGGACAATTGCTGATTGTCCTAGGACAGATTGCAATCGGGATCTGTCCTAGGACAAACTCAAATTTATTTTAATGATATGATGTTAAAATAAAGGAAACAACAATATTCTTACAAACCATGATTTTATTATCTAACCCTAATTATTATATTGTTTTGGTTTTTCTTGATGGAATGCTTTTTACAAATGAAGAAACACCTTAAGAGAAGATTCACTGGAAAATGACTACTGGGCCTTTAAAGTGGCCGATATGGACACATCAGTCTGGTCAGACAAGTGGAACCTCAGTCAATGTCAAAAAGAATACATTCCTATGTTCTTTTTTTTCATTTTCAGACAGAAAGTGAGCAGGTACACACTTGCCAAATGACTCCCCCATTATGGGTACACTGTATGTGCCCGTGTGTGTGTGTGTGTATGTGTGTGTGTGTGTGTAGCAGTGCTGTTCAAGTTTCCTTGGGGTGGAGATGATGATCTCAGCGCGTTACAGCCGGATCCTCTAGCTGACAGATGAAGAACTTAAAAACAAACACAACCCACAGATACACCCTGATGAAGTTTCTCTCTCATGTGCTAACCTGCTCAAAATGTATCACACAAGCAATCTCAGTGTTTTAGTGATGGATAGCTTTTTGGGAAAAATGTCAAATTCTTTTCTACTTTGAGAACAAAAAACCCTTTTCAGGAACAGAGACTGAACTTGGTAAACTTTGGTTTGGTTGCTCAAACAACAGGGCTCAGTTTGTTATCCATAATCCCTCGTACATATACACACAAGCAATGTGACCTTTAATTTTTCTAACTTCCTAAACAGAAAGTAAATTAAAGAATCTGAGACAAAATATAAAACTGATTACAGGTTCTGTCTTAGCCAGCCGCTTTTGATATGTCTTTGTTTTCCTTTATGTGCTCGTTTTAATTACACCTTGTGGGATAACTTCAATAAGACACCAATGAAAAGCCTGTTTTATTATGTATTAACATGGGATCACTGCAGTCTACCGCAAGGATAAACTGACATCTGATCAAACAATTAAGACACTGTCAGGAATCAAACTGCATGTTTGCACCACAGTAAGGTATCCTTCATAAATGTTGTCCGTATTAGAAGACCATACATGTGTTTGTGATGTGCAACATGCGGCATTCACTGCAAGGTGAAAAACAATTTTCACTCGATCATGTCTTTAATTTGATACTGGAATACTTGGAAAATAACATAGCATTGGTGCAGTGTAATGCAGCTGCAAGCAGGGGCTGTTTTTACAGTTCTTCCTTTTTTGGTCAGGAAGTTCAGAGAGCAAGATTTGTAAAGATAGCTGCCAAAAACGGTTCCAATAGGAAGGTGAATTTCTAGAATATCAGTCCAGAAGACAAATAATAAGCACACATGGACGCCATGAAATGGATAAAATGAATTTTGTCATTGTTTGTATATAAGAGATTATATTCCACATCTGTCTTTCAGGTTTTAGATGTCCACGTTTTCTGAAAGCAGTTAGTCATACCAAAATTGAAGACTTGTCACAGCAATTCCTGCTAAGTTAATGCAACAAAATGTAATCAAGTTGAATGTCTCTGCAAATAGACTGACTGCATTGCAAGGAACAGAAACCTAAAAACTTGCAGCACTGTTTGGAAAATGGTTGGCAATAAACTACAATCTGATTTGCAGTATGTTAAAATATGCAACAAATTAGTACGTTTTTCTCACAAAACAAACTTTCAAAACTTTAATAATAGTTTTTACTACCTATATTTGTAACATATCTTGCCAAAGGACCTGAATGTATCTACCAATTAACTTGATTAGAAAATATGGATCCATTAAGGCGAACAAAGGTAATGCCATGACATAGCCTGACATCTTCACCTTTACTGCTTTTGTAACAAACAGCTGTGGCCAAATAACTTCCTAAAGTTCATCTGTTTACCTTCACAACGGCAAGTTGTTTCCTACCACCTCCAATTTTGTCTCTTATTCATAAATAAAGAGTGACTGAAGATGGGTAAAAATAAACTTCTCTTCCCCAGTCAAATACTTAGACGGTGCTATCCCTCATAAAGGCATTCACTTTACCAACGGTAAACATTACTGCCTTTTTCGACAGCTCACAGAAAGATTCCACACAGTAATGGAGCCTTTTACATCATTTACAGTCTATCAAGTGTAAAAGTTACTGATACAAAGACGTACTGTGTTGCTTTTGGCTCACTGTCAACTGCCACACTGTCTCAGACAGCATACTTGACTGATGACTCTACTGTATATTTCTGCTGCAGATATCCACAGAAAAGAGAAAGTACCTGAATGCACAAGCAAAATCTGCATGGACTAAAATGGAAAACATCCACCACATTTTCATCAAGGTCCAAAGTTTAACAAAGTTAACGTCTGCTTACTTTCTGTTTTGTCCAGTCAGTCATCTGGGAAAGATCAAAACTTCCTCAGGGCTTATGATTCCATTCACCTTCTTCATTGCTGAACATGATTCAGTGTAGCGCCTTAGTGACCTCTGCACGTGTGCACACAAACATAAAGTCACACACACACACACACGTGTGAACACAAGGGCCTGTTTTTTTCCATCCATAATGCTCAATCTGTCTTCCATTCTGGACATGGAGAACATCACTGTAGCACTGACAGCTCTGTGGGCAACACATTCAAATGCACATGTGCAGCACAAATGATAAATTGATGATAAATTAGTGATGTCTGATGCTTGGCTATCTGAAATGTGATTCTTGCAAAAACAAAAGTTCTTTATTTGAACTGAAGTTTTTATTTTAAGTAAGTTGAACAGCAGTTCCAGCAGGCTCCGATTATTAGCTGGCACTAGGAATCTCTCACTTATGTCAAGCAACAATGAAAGAACATTGTTCATATGAGATACCACCCCCTCTAAGACACAGTTTGTGTACAAACCTTATGTTCACACATCCAGCTGTCCAACAACAAGCAAACTAACTCCCACTTGGTAAAATCTAAAAAAGAGAAGTTTTGACATCACCTCGGAACACTGCATCCTTGAATCCAAATGCTGGCCTGCTGCAAACAAAATAGAGGGGAGACCTGGAGCTCACTAGAGAGATTATATATCCCATCTGGTCAGGGGATGCGTTAAGATTCAAAGGAAAATGACCACTGTTCAGCCCCCTAGACACTGATAAATGGATGAAAATAGATATATGAATGGATGGACCTCATGTTACAAATTAACAGTATGTTGATACCAAGATAACAGCATATAACAGTGCCTGATGTTAAATGGGCCTGTTAGACCTGTTGTGATAGATTTCATACATTTGTCCTAATTCTGAGGCCCCTGAGAGCTGACTGAAGAGTTTGATCCATTCAGCCCACACTGACTTAAATGTCTCTTTGGTGTCCGTCCTCAGAATTAGTTCTGTCAGCAGCATAGAGGAGCTGAAAGGTGAGTGACAGCAGAAACTCACAGGGTAAGAATGGTTTTCATCAAGGCTCAGTGGAAAGAAATCGTCAGCGTTTTAATGTATGGAATAACTGATTTTATTGATTTCCGTCTTGTGAAGTGAAAGCAGAAAGCTCACAGTGGCACCGGGAACCTGACCAATCATTACAGGCATCATCAAAAAGTTCACAACATATAAATAGCAGGAGGTTTGTGAAATTTAAACAGCTGTCAGCAGAGATTACACATCACTGAACAGGCCGGGAGGAAAAAATAGACTTGAAATGTCTGTTCACATTCATGAGCACAGGAACACTAGCAGCTGCTTTGAGGCTGTAGTTGCCTAAACACTAATCAGTGCTAATCTTACACTTACAATGTTACAGTTATGCTTTACAGGTGTTTACAATGTTCGCTTTACCCTGTTAGTATGGTAATAATTTCTGATTAACACCATACACAGGAAATTGGCCATACTTGGTCGTAAACCATCTGGGCAAGGTGGAATCTTAGCATAATGATGGTTCTAAATGGCAAACAATTGGGAAAGCACCAAGTTGAATTTATCATCTACAGACCTCGACTATCTGTAGCTGATTTCCCAAATTATTAATTCGAGATTTCTCTCAAAACCACAAATGTTACTGTGACATTAAAGGAAAAGTAAGAGAGCTGCAAAGCTGGTAGGTCTCCTCCTCTAGGAAACATGAAGCATGGTCCCAAGGCAACTTGAAAGTTGATCAGACAAACATCCCTTACAAGCGCATTCAAAGAAAGCAATCTGTGCAGGTTGTTTTTTTTTACACCATAATCTTCACAGACAACGGTGAACTCTGCGGCCAACACTTGCTGGCTAACAAAGAGCATACAAGAAGGAAGAGGAAAAGGGCATGTCTGCCGTGCGTCACCCCTCTTGGGAATCACTTTTTCTCTCTTTGGTAAAATTCCACTTTGTTGAAACACTTTAATCACTTTGCTGATTCCTTGTAGAAAACACTATAGTCCAGATTTGAAACTCTGCAGGGCTTCAGCTGTCCCACCTGATCAAACTATATAAACTTTGCATCATGCATTGCACATAATAGCGAGCAGTGTGGGTTGATATACTGTACCTCTGCTGATGGCTGTGCATTCAGCAGTTTTTTTGTTTTTTTCTAATATGCCAATATTCTGCTCATGGGCTTTGAAATGTGGTTTGTGAGCTTTTACATGTGCAGTATGAACTCTGAACATGCTAACAGTGAAGCTCAGAGACTTTGGACTGTTCAGAGTTCCATTGAGAGTATGTGAGAGGTTACACGCTGTTATCGAAAAGGAATGCCTGTTATTCATTTCCTAAACTACAACCCTGCTTATCTCCTGAAGAACAGTACAGTACAGTAAACAACTGAGATTTATAGCTCCATAGACATCAATTTAAAATACAAACCCTATGTAATGGAAATATATTGAACAAATTAACTGAATGCTGTTGTGTACGGATGTATGTTTAGGCCTTCAGAGTTCAAGTCTGTGTACTCCATGCAAAGTAATAGTCAGAAATGTTTTGCATGAACCCGGCCTGTGCTTAGGCATGAGGGCCTCATGCAGAACACAGAGTAGTTCAGTCACACTTTGTTAAAAGATCTCTGTAACCTAATGTTCACACTGGTGGGTCTGCTGTAAATAGCCATAAACAGTGAAAAGGTTAAGGCTACAGTGTGATGTAAGCAGTGGAGAAATCAACTCATGACACACACA
>OMNN01063731.1:2862-15370 GCA_900302755.1 Chromis chromis
CACCTGATGACCCCCAGAGACGTGTTAGGAATCACTGCTCACTGGTATGTATAGAGACAGATCAGGGATCATAGGTCTTTCATTGAGTAGGAATCCTTTCTTTTTGAGCACAAGTGTCTTGTTTTTAATTTACCTGGAAATATTGAACCCTTTAAATGGCTTCTCGGTTAAGACATATTTTTTTTAGAAAATATAAAAAATCATATGCTGTCTCAAATTTTTTCTTTTAGTTTTGGGCCCCACATAACAAATAAGTAAACTTACTTCTAGGCTGGACTAATATAATTCCTTATTGTCAAGATGTTCCAGTGACTCAATGAAAAGTCTTGTTATTCCAAAAGTTCTGATAGGAACCAGCAAGACTGATCATATTTGTCCTGTTAGATTCTCTGTATTTACTCCCTGTAAAATCCAGAATGGAATTTAAAATCCCTTTCCTCACATACAAAGTTTGATTCCATCTTAAAGACCTCATAGTACTGTATTATTCCAATAAAGCACTTTGCTCTCAGACTGCAGGTGTACTTGTGGCTCCTTTTTTGTGGAAGCAGCTCATAGTTCAGGTTCAAACACCCACTCTGTTTAAAAATTTGCTTGTTGATAGAACTTAAAGCTACTCTGATTGACCCTGCACCATCCGTTAGTTATCCTGCGATAGAAATAGGCTGCTGGGGGAATTTCCCATGATGCACTGAGAACCTCTCTATACATTTGCATCCCACAATTGCATGTCATTAACTTTTTGTCTCCTGTAGTTTGTTTTCTGCTCTCTGTCTGCAGTTAACTGTGGCTCTGGAGCTGCATGGATTTGGACCTGTGGTTTCCGGCTCCGCTAACCTGATTAAACATTATTAAGAACATAAAAGGAGACAACATAAATCCGCAAATGTAAAACTGCACCTCCCAAATTAAGTCCCCATTTAATCCACTTAGGGTTTTTACAGCCATGTTGGTAACACAGTGCAGCAGCATCACACCACCACAATAGCCCGGAACAATACCCACGCACGGCTTATTGCTTCAGACACGTCTTTTGTTTAAAGGGGGAAGTGAAACCCAGATGTTGTCCATCTGCTGGTCGACTAATGGCTGATTATGTAATTCACTTTTTATATTTCACTGCGGTTTTCAACATCCGCTATTAAATAAAGAACGCTTGAGCTAAAGCGCATTGATTGGAACGATACACAGCTACTGCACAAGTAAAAATAATACACACACACTTGAGAAAACATTTTTTATTTTATTTGTGCACATCCACTACCCACCCATCCAGATAGTCATAGATTGTGCTTTAAGTTTGCATGTTGCATCTTAGAGGATATTCAATGTATTTCAATATTTCTCTAAAATAGCTAACGCTGCTGGACACACAAAGTAAAAAGTATTATTGAGCTACATGCATGAGTTTCATATATTCTTATTTTACAGTTTATTTGCCTTGATTGTGACTGAACGCATATGTGTATAAAGTGACAAAGTACAGTACAAAACCAGAACACAATGCAAAAAATAGTCCTTTGTAAAACACTGCAGTCAAAATGTTCATCAGTCAGGCCACATGCTGACATGTGCTCTCAAAATCAGTGTGTGTGTGTGTTTTGGCATTCACAAATAAAAGTAAAATATACCCAACGTAATGTATGAAACGAAAAAAAACATCTTCACTCATCACTTATAGGATGTTCAACAGATTAAAGATTTTGGTCTTTGTTTCGTTTTGTTGCAAACTTCACATCTCACATTCTCACACACTGATCTCAGTACGAAATCACACAGTTCATTTCGTCGGCCAGCTCGTCCTCAAAGCGAGACATCGACTGACTGGCTCCTCGCGCTATCAGGTCGGCGGCGGCGTTCTCCATTTCGTCCAGACTCATGTGACAGGCTTCTGCAATCTCCCGCTTGGCAAAGCTCACAAACTTCGGGTCCCTCGCGTAGATGCCGAGACCCTCGGAGATCAAGATCTGTTGGTGGTGAGAAAAACAGTAACGTGAGAGAGGATTCTGCTGTCGGCCACTCTGATTGTCATTATGTTCAATGAACAGAGAATTTCATCAGCCGAGAGAGACGCTTAGTTAAATTGAAATACAGTGTTGACACCAGTAAACTTAGTTTCTTTATTTCTTCTGTCACAATATAAACAGGAGAGCAGCAAGTGGATTTAAGGTGCATTAGAAGAATGAGAAGGCATTAAATTTACTCTCAGAATCTCTCAGTGGTGCACGGTGTCAAACTGTTCTGTCATTATTGCCTGTGTGGTATTTACAGTAGATATCAAAGCAGGGATGTCCAAGTATCTTAAAGGGCGGGGTCACAATCTTCTAGTCTGTCTTAAGCAATAGAGATGTGCCAGTTTTCACTACCTGCTGTAATCATTCCTCCTATTCATACAGGCTATTAAGAGCTCCTTCCTTTCGATTCGAGGCTTCAACAGTTTGCCAAATCAAGAGAGTACCTTCCAAAGTTGCAGTCCAGTTGCAGAAAAGCTCCTCTTTTAAGTATTGTTTTATGACTAACTTAAAAATTGTGAACCCATCCTTTAATCTAACTGTTAAAATGTGGTGGAAAACATTAAACCCAAAGGTCAGAGGACTTGAAGTAAGTCAAACTACTGTTGAGGTGGCTGCTATTTTGTTCTCATTCATTAAAATCACCGGCTCCATGATTACTCACCGACTCGACCAGACTGTCCGCGCTGCCTTTGTCCACGTAGCCCTGGTTGACAGGAGGCGGCATCCTGACGCTGGTGAAGGTCCCGGTCTGACCGGGGTACCAGCCGGGTCGACGTCCTGCTGGGAGGCTGGCAGAGCCGTCATTCCACAGCGGCTGACTGGTACCGGTGGCTTCGTCCACCAGGATCATAGGAGTGTAGATGAGCTTGCCCCTGCGCCCCGAGGGGGCAATTATTCCTGGAACAGGAGTGGCGCCAGCTGCTGCTGTGTTGGCCCAGGAGGCGGACGACATGGAAGACACGCTGCTGGGCCGTGAGTCCAGACTGTGCTGGATCTGACAGAGGACAGAAGAAGAAGACCGGTGAATCAAGAGAGACACTCCGAATCACATTAACTTTAAGGACAGCTGCCTTCACAACTGTTTCATGAAGTATACACATGCCTGGCACACACTAGTTTGTCATAATAATATGCCTTAAACTTTAACTGTTGCAGTCTGTAGTGCAAAATTAGCTGTTTGTGCGCTCTCAGCAGCTCAAGCTTGTTTATAGTCGTGACATATGTGACGTAACTGCGCAGAGGATTGTGGGTCAGAATGGCCAGAAAAGCATGCTGGCTTGCAAACTGAAAAATCTGACTGGATGTACCGAGACATCCGCATATTTTTTGAATACTGCATCTGACATGCTATATATTGGGACATACGAAATCTGTTTCTGGCCCACTACATAGTCTAGAAGTATGGATATTTGAAAGCACCCTCTGTGTGTGAACACTGACTGATTATGAGAGCTGTTTTACCTGTAGACGGGATCTGGAGGGAGACGTGTTCCCGCGGTAGTTTCCTGGGATGGGGAGGTCGTCCACGCTGCTCTGTGGCCTCAGACACTGGAAGTTAAAGGCAGGCTTATGACCTGAAAACAAGAAGCAGGTGGAAGTGTTAGAAAACTGAGCTAGGTGCACAGCTGTAACCCTGTTTGGAGAGATTTAGCTTTAGCATGGCTAGATGAATCCACTAGGAGGGCAGAGGAGGAGTAATGGGCAGTCTAGTGATCATCAGTTTGTGTACTGATTATTTTAACATGCATTCAGCATTCTGCTAAATGGAATTGTAGAATTGTAATCAAAGATATTCTGGCATTATAACGGTGACATACTGATTTCTGAGTTCTCTCTACTTGTTGTTTCCGTAGAGATGCAGGAAAGATGAGCTCACAGTAAGTAAGAATGTGATAGGACCAAAAGACACTCTGAAATCGCTTTAGGTTCACAGGGTTAACGATAAAAATAAATGTAATCAGATGAAAGTCCAAGTTTCTCACCCTTTGGTATGGTAGGAAGCAGCCGTCTCCTGACAAACTGCGTCCCATTGCTCTCACTTCCGTTGTAGCCGTTCCCGTTGTAACCATCAACAGTGCTGCCATTTTCATGGCAGCCGCTCATCATACTTTCATTTCCATTGGCGCTGATGATGCTGCCGTTCCCATTGTAGCCCGTGTATCCATTTGCGTTGTATTCATTCGCGGCGTAGGGAGTTGGACTTGTAGCAACACTTCCACCGTTCATGTTGGCGTCATTGTAACCATTGCTCACGAAGCCATTGGTATCTGGATTATCATAAGGTATTTCCCCAATGCTGCTCGCTCTTTCCAGACTCTGGACATTGTAGCCCGTCTCAGTTGGTACAGGAGTGACAACTTCTGGATACACATACCTACAAGATTGAAGAGATAGAGAACAAAATATAGCATGTTAAAGGTAGATTGTTATACTAGCTGCATCCCCATTGTTTACTGTGTGTATGCTGGTTCCTGCTTTTGATCGAGTGGATATTGATTATCTTTAACTCTTGGCAAGAAAGCAAATACATATATTTCTCAAAATACTGACTTATTCCTGTAATTAATCATTTATGACATATGTACTGCATCTCTCTCCTGACTCTTGTGTTTATTTCTTACCCGTCGACTGATGCTAGACTTGCAGCGTCTGCTTCACTGATGTAAACCTGCTCGACTTCTCCTGCAGCAGGAACAACTGGTTCTTCAACTACAATTTCTACTTCACATGTCACCTCAGGAGGAGGAGGAGGAGGAAGAGGAGAAGGAGGCAGCTCACTGATGGAGTCAGCTCTGATTGTTGAGAACCGGAGAGAACATGCAAGTCAGGAAACATTTCCAGGCTTTCAAAGATTATAGTATCAAAATGTGAATATATTAAAACGCACCTGAAGGGCAGAGGCTCAGACCTCACAGGCTGCTCTGTCACAATGTCTAGACCTGCCAGCTCGGATCCTGGTCTCTGGTGCTCCTGCAAACCCATCACCTGCTCGGTGATCACGCCCCCGTCGGAGATCTTGGGCTCCGGTTCGACAAACACGGTCGTCTGCTCCACCAGCATGTCTAGACGAGGCATTGGAGTGCTGGCAGGCGTCGTGTTCGCTGAACTGTCGAATATATCATCGCCGGTCATCTCTCCTTCAGTGGCCTCCTCTTCGTCCAGGTCACAGACCATCGCCAAGCGCATCTCTGGAGCCAAGTCCTGCAGCGTCCGCAGTCCTTGCTAAGAACACACAGATGTAGGTTAAAAATCATTGTATCCAAGTATCTTATTGTTTCTTCATGTGAAGCTTTACTGTACAGAATGATTTGAAACCAGATGATCGAACTCTGTGTTCACCTTAAATCTCTGTTTAACACTGATTTTGTGCAGTGATGTAGAGTAACTAAGTACATTTATTCAAGTAATGTAATTAAATATAACTTGGGGTTTCTTTCTGGTACTTTATACTTCTACTCCACTACAATTAAGAGGCTAACAATTTACAAACCCAGCCAACCCAATAAAGGCTTAGGGTTACTTATTTTTTACTTGTGGTGCACATACATGGATTTTCTTTGTAGCAGAATATTTCTACATTGTGGTACTTTAATACAAGGCACAATAAGAAAAAAAAGAGTATTTCTTCCACCAGTGATTCTGTGACATCACGGTGTGTCCGAAAAGCAAACGTGGTTCAATATTCAACAAGTGTGAAATGTGAAAACACTAAACCTTGAGTGCACATACAATAAGAAGGGGCTGTTGTTGTTGATTACTGAGAGATAAACTTTTTGAAATGAATAAGACCTAAATATTCTGGATTTTTCAATGAGAGAGAAGACATAGACAGGGTTTCATGATTTTTTTAACAAGCTAATTGAACTTACAACAACATAAAATACAACATGTCTGGGGAGGGTCTCTGAAGTGAACGGGGTAAGTTACCTGCAGAGAAGCCGCTTTGTCCTTCCTTTTGGATTTCCTCTCCCTCTCTTTTCTCTTGCGGTACTTTTTGAAATAGTCTTGAATCAAGAAGCTGGCATAAACCTTCCCACAAGTCACCTCGTCCCCTGAGGAAAGAGAAAACTGACTGTTAAATAGTGAGATATTTTTTATGATATATATATATTTCAAGTACACAAAACATTTGCGAAAGTAAAAGCTTAATTTTTTTCTTTTCTAGTCATCATGGAAGACAGCTTTGTAATTTTGTGGTGTACCTCTAGGGGGAGGAATGACTTCATCGATGAGTTTAGGCTTTGTGCGTTTCCAGAGCTTCTTGATAATCACCTTCAGCTCTTCATTCTGCTGGTCGATGGGGCCTGAGTGGAAGAACAGATCCTCACATGAAACCCTGATGCCACTGAGTGACTCTATGACTTTCTGTGTTTGTGTATGTAGGAGGTCAAACCGTCAGTCTTGATCTTGAGTGAAGTTCGCACCAGAGCAAACAAAGTAGCGTTGAAGGTGACTGTCCCGTCAGAGTGCAGCGGGACATTCATAGCGACCAGTCTCTGAGGGTTCAAGATGAGCAGAAGGAGTCAGATGTTTGTTCGTGTTCCTCGCAGCAAGTGTGCAGCCACTGAATGTGTGTTCGCTCACCTTGCAAGCAACACGATGAGGACATAGTTTTCCAAAACCAAGAGGTGGCTGAATCCTGCGCAGCATAGTGACCACATCGATGTGTTTTATACGACCGCTGCAAGAAGGAGAGAAACAGTTAGCTGATAGGATAGATACAGAAACAGTGAGAGGGAATGATGGCGGGAAACCTCAGTGTAAATATTAGAGCAGGGGTAGCCAACCCTGGTCCTCGAGAGCCCCTATCCTGAATGTTTTAGATCAGGGGTGAGGAACCCTGGTCCTCGAGGGCCACTAATCCTGCACGTTTTAGATGCTTCCCTCTTTCAACACACCTGATTCAAATGATCAGGGTCGTTATCAGGCTTCTGCAGAGCTTGATGATGAACTGAAGAGGGAAACATCTAAAACATGCAGGATAGGGTCTCTCGAGGACCAGGGTTGGCTACCCCTGTATTAGAGCATGAAAGAAACATGGGTCTTACGTGGCCTCTGGATCGTAGTCCGACCAAACTCTCTTAAACTCGTCCAGGTGGTGAGTCCCGAGCACGGTCCAGTCTCTTGTTAGATACTCAAAGTTGTCCATGATAACAGCAATGAACAAGTTGATAATCTGACAGAAACAAAACAAGTATTTGTAAGTATAATCATTTGAGTGGAAATGCTGCATCAATGAGTTTCAGTGTTTTTGTATGACTGTGCAGACGTTTGATATTAGATACATGAGTTAATGACACTGGTCTCTCATAAAGAGCCATGATATGCGAGTCGGTCCACCCAGTTTTGTGAATACAGCAAAAACCCAGGAGGACACAGGGGTCCTGTTCTATTTCAGCTGCCGGGGGGTCTCTGCTAAAGGTCGCAGACCACACAGAGACTGATGGATGTCAGCTGTCCACAAGAGAAGAAACCATAGAAGGAGTTCAAGACACACAAGAGGAGACGGGCTGAATATGAACCTGGACACTGTTGGTGTAAATCTTTCTTTAAGAAGCAACGAGGCAGCTTAGACTGAGAAGAGGGTCAAACTAAGGGCATGGAATTAAATGGACATTTTAAAATACGTGGACTGCATCAGAAATGTAATGTGTAGGATTAGAGGGGTTTAATACTGAAGAGGGGAAATTGTGATTGTTGAAGCTCGAGTTCGTGGCATTTAGGTCAGTCTGTGTCGATTCATACAGAATATGTCTTTGCACCGTCCAAGATTTTATTGACAGTCTACGTATTTGTTATTTAGGACCCCAAAATAAGCTTTGCAAAACATTTTAACTGCATTTTGAGAATGTTAAATGTTTTCAGACCTGAGAATCTTTGTATTGTACCTTCAAAAAAACATATTACCTGGCCATTTTAAGGGTTCAATATCTCATCCACATTTTTAATTACTGGCCATTGAAAATGAAAAAAATACACAATTTTCAGATCCATTGAGGAATATGGTCTCAGTGTGTTTCAGTAAACATGAGATTTATTGTGATGTGTGTTGAATTATAACCAGTTTCTCTGAATAGTGGTAATTTTAGGTATATGTATGGGAACATTCAGTCAGGCAAAATGAGCCTCATATGTTGTTAAATTTCAACGTGACGATAACGTGGAAGCAACTTGTAACTTTGCACATATAATGACCATTTATAGACCCATGTGCACACCATTACTGTGGTCCGACAAATGAGTCCATTTGTAGGACTAGTTTGGCATGTCAAAACAGTTTGGCATGTCAAAACAGCATAAAACTGGAACTTTGGCTTACCATACTTCCCACACATCAAATTCTACTAATATTAGAGGATTCAAAAGTTGGTGAAATGTCAACCAAAGACAGTATATACACTTACACAAACTTTCTGGAGGCCTAATATCAGCCTAGACTGCATCCTGAGGGGACAGCCTATATGTTTTTTTCATTTTCAAGGGCCAAAAATGAAAAGTTTAGCGTCTGCTGAAGCCCTTCAATCATTTGAATCTGCTTGAGAATAAAAATACAAAAGTTTCCAGGTATGAAAACATATAAAATTCTCTAAATATTTCACTTAGTTTTGGGTCTGAAATAACAATAAGGTAAACTCAGAACAAAATCTGAGACTGTAGAACAACGCCATAATCTGAACTGAAATGGACTGACCCCTTCATACAAGTTTACTTTGGATGCAATGACATTTCAGTGCAGTTTACATTAATAAAAGGAAGTAGTTTTCTGGTGGTGTGGTTTGTTAAGCGAACTTGTAACCGGTGGGTCGGCGGTTGGAGTCCCTGGAATGGCAAGAGGTTGAGGTGGGAAAGTGAGAGCGACCACTAGCCAGGTCCTGACTAGAACCAGGAAGTACGACGATTAGTCCTGTGCTCAGGTCTCTGCACTGGCTTCCTGTCGCTCAGAGAATAGACTTTAAAACAGCTCTGCTTGTGTATAAGTCTCTCCATGGTCTAGCACCAAAGTACATCTCTGACATGTTAGTCCCATATGAACCATATCGGACCCATCTCGGTCCCCAGAATCAGAACTAAACTTGGTGAAGCTGCATTTCAGTTCCATGCAGCTAAACTCTGGAACAGTCTTCCTGATGACGTGAGACAGGCCTCTACTCTGAAAACAGTTCTGTTTAGCTGTGCATATGACAACTGAAGGTGTCCTATCTGCATTGTTTTATTGATTATGTTTTAATTGTAATTGTGTGTTTTTAAAATTCTCTATGTTTTATTGTGCTTTAACTTTTTGACTTTACTTTTCCCAATTTTTTTGTGAAGCACTTTGCCCTGTGTATGAATTGTGCTATATAAATAAATCTGCCTTGCCTTGCCTTGCCTCATAAATGACTGGATAGTGAAAGGAATCTTTAGCTGCTGCCATGCTGTTGAATATTTTTTAAGGTGTAGCCGTGACTCTCCAGACGTACAGAAACATTAGTGACAGTTGCGTCCTGATCTGCCAAGTAGATCCAAGTAAACATACGTGAATATCAAATAATCTGTTGGGTTTCTGATGATGGAACAGTTTCTCGTGGTATTAATTAAATCAAACTTAGTCTGAAGTCTCAAAAACAGAGAATAAATGTTTATTGGTGTTAAATCATGGAGCTCTTTTGAATAATCTTGATAGGGTTGTCCCTAAACCTTGTGACTACATGTGCAGGAAGTAATTAATGACTGGATAGTGAAAGGAATCTTTAGCTGCTCAGTATTTTTAAGGTGTAGCCGTGACTCTCCAGACGTACAGAAACATCGTGGCGGTTGTGTGTTCTCAGCTGTGCAGCTCCACCTCACTGTGGGACTCCCAGATACTGGATCTTTGTTTCTGAGCGCTGAAGGCCTCGGCTCTTCCATCTCTCTCTGGGACGCTGCCTGAGAACGCAGCATCTGGGCTTCACTCATTATCTCACGAATTCACGAGCCGAAGTCAAGGTCTGTGAGCTCGTTTAGTGGCAGACGCTCCTCGGCTGCAAACAAAACCTCCCCCCCGAACCGCTCCGCATGATAAATGTGACGGGATCAGTTTAACCTTTCATCAATGGTGGTTAGAAGATAAACAATGAAGGGTTTTGTTGTTTAGGAATCTGCAACAGCTCTTGAGCATCTTTCTAGAGCAGATTAGAGCGACGTATGGAAGGCGGCGCTTTGAAGGAAGTGCAGCAGAGATTTGGCCGCCTCTCATCACAAAGGCATTTCCTCCTCAGCCACTTCCTGCTAAGGAGCAGTCGTCCTTAAACTCTTGAGGCCTGATATGGAGGCAGCAGTCTGGATGTGGATGCTTTTATAGCTGTGGAGAAACCGTCGTCATGTCTTTGACCTTTTACAGTGAGCAGTTTTATGGCCCGGGCTTCATTAATGCTCATCCTCTGCAGTCTTGTCCGCCACACATACTGTCTTCTTAATGCATCAGCAGCATAAACCCAACATGATTACAGAGCAGGAAGCCGTGAAGTCCCAATCTGAGATGCAAACCTAATAAAAACAGAAAGAATCTAATCGCAGCTGCTCGAGACGACAACTAAACCTGATTTGTTTGTTTTCTGATGCTGGAAAATCTGTCATGATGCACCAAGAAGTCTTCAAAGATGCAAGTAAACACACTGTTTTATCGAATTAGCTGCTGGCAGGAGCATTTCTCTGGCCTTTAATTGATTTAAAGTGTCGAAAAATACAGAATTCACGTTCATCAAAGTTTAGAAAAGGGCTGCAGCTAACGATTGTTTGCGCAATGAATCCATCAGTTTGGTCTGTAAAATGTTAGAAGATAGGAAAAACGTCCATCAGTGTTTGCTAAGTGACAAATTTCTTATTCAGTTTACTGTCAGAGGAGAAAAAAACACTTAAATATTCACATTTAAGATGCTAGAATCATAAAATAAATAAAGCACAACATCAAAATAGCTAAAGAATTATTTAACAGTCGACAACTAATCGATTGATCGTTGCAGCTCCAGTTCAAAGTTCAAGCAGTAGAGTGGAAGAGTTCTGATATTTATTTACACTATTTACAGAAGTGAGGAGTCAGAAAAAGGCCAAAACAACGACCATAAAGTAACCAAGATGAGAAAACCTTTAGGAACTCCTAGAAGTGACCAAAAATCCACCGAAGCTGGATTCCATTGTTAGGAAACGATGCAGATGGGCAGATTCCCTTCGCCTCGGCAGCCATCTTGGCTCATCATTCATCACCTGCAGGCTGACAGCAGGTTAACCAATCACAGGCTGCCAATAATGGCAAACTCCAATTAGCACCTGTGGACACACTCGAACCTGGTGCTCTGCTTCCAAAAACCCTGCAGAGCTGTGATTCCCTGCAGACTCAGCTGTGTTTAGTGATAATTAGCAAACAGAAAACTCTCTAAACTTTGAAGGTGAACAACATTAAACATGCTTAACATGAGCACATTAGCGCCGCGGCTGTGAGATGAAGGCGAGCGTCCCGCGGTGTCCCGTCAGCTGTTCAAAGGCCGCTTTGTGTTTTCGTAATAAAAACCATTTGGCAGCGGCCTTTTCCGGAGGGACGTCCACCCCACAGGAAGCTGAATGAAAGGAGTGGCACGGATGACAGCCCGGTCGAGCGCTTCCTCCTGCAGGGCCGTGAAGGAAAGGCTGAGTGCTTTAACTTCTTTTTAAAGCCGGGATGTTCTCCCACGGCGGCAGCAGTCAATCCGAGTGTGGAAATCGGCTTACGGTTCCTCGGCCGGGTCGCTCCTGCTGCCCGCTGACAATGACCACCTCCAGGGCCAGACAGCGAACCGGAGCAGAGGCTGGAGAATGACAGACGTGATTATGATTTTATATTCATAGCTTGGCTTTGCGTTGGGAGAATCCTATCAGTCTGAAGGAGCAGTTAGCAGAGCAGAGCCTCCCTCCTCCTCCTCCTCCTCCTCTTCCTGCTGCTGTAGACAGTTTGAAGGACGGAGCTGCATTGAGCCTGAGGCCGGTGGAGCTTTAACTGTGGATCCGTAGCGTTAAACAACTCTGCAGAGACGGGCAGCAAACAAAAGATATGAGCAAATTATCCGCAGAACAGTCCACTGCACCACCGTTTATGGGACGATCTGGAGCCTGTTAAATGTTCTGTGTAAATAATTTAGAGTTTATTGCGTTTTTTTTCTCTGTAAAGATGTATTTGATGTGTTGGAGTTTAAAAGCCGGAAGGCAAACAGTAGTTAAAGGGATGATTAGTTTTCTTCTGGTCCGTATATATGACAGGTAGGGTCATGGAAACATGGAAAGTTTACTTAAAATTCATCTCCTGCTCTTAATTCAAATGTTTTCATGGCCACACCATTCTAACCAATGCGCAATATTCTCCTTTAACTGAAATCCAGCCTGACGTTTTGGAAACTCACCACTGTTTCTATTGGTTTGAACAAAACTTCCAAACTTCTTGATCTGTAAGTGGGGGTAAGGAGAACAAAAACTTAATTCTAGCTGCAGATAACATTTATTTGAAT
>OMNN01063733.1:0-11924 GCA_900302755.1 Chromis chromis
GGTCAGACAATAATTAGTGTTACATTCATCATAAGGAGAGAAGAGTTACATCGATAATCTTTGTTGGCTGAATCCGTTATTTCTGGCGAAGACACTGTCTATCTGTGAACACCCCTGTTTTCACAAGTTGGAACTCACCAACCTATTTTTACATTTACTGACTGTTTACTTGGACTTAAACCTAAACTAACCAACACCCATGTCAAAGAAGTTGTCGGTATGGCTGCATTTTGGTAAACTAATGTCTAAAAAGTCAAGTGTAAACCTCGCAAACTCCAATATCACAGCTCAACAATTATCAAGGCATATCATCATAAACAGAATAGTTGGTGACCCCAACACATGGACTACTGAGGAGGATAATGCAGAGGGAAGTCCATGTGTTGGGGTCACCACCACACACATGGACTTCCTTCTGCATTATCCTCCTCAGTTGTAGGGTCATAGACATATATACATAGACGCCGCATTGACTGTGGAGGAACGTGCCTAAAGCGCCGCCTTCTTGGTCAGGGCTAGCAGAGGAGGGAGTGCATGGACATCTATGGAGGTCAGAGGTACTCCACAATCTGAAAGTAGAATTATTCACTGAATTTGCGACCGATTTCCAAACGGTTTGATTTGTTAAAAACGTCACACACGTAGCTATGACAGGATGCATGGATGTCCTTTTGTTCTATCTATGTCTGCCTGTCTGTCCTCCATGTCTGACGTTTGTAACAAACAACCCGCGTGAATATACGTTGACAATTGATGGATTTATGATCACTTTTATAGTACAGACATGTCATTCCTCTATAATGCACTGTAGGAGCGAGTGTGCCCTTATCAAGATGGCCGCCACGTAGGTACGTCGCTCCAATCCGCAGCGGCAGTCAATGAGGCGTCTACGTATATATGTCTATGAGTAGGGTCACCAACACATGGACTACTGAGGAGGATCCTCAGTAGTCCATGTGTACCTCCAACACATGGACTACTCCAACATCACAGCTCAACAATTATCAAGGCATATCATCATAAACAGAATTCAAACTTCCCTCTGCATTACCCTCCTTAATCCATGTGTCGGGCTCACCAGTCGATATGGTTCAGTTTTCAGAAATCATATAAAGCAGGTGCACACTGGTCTGCTCTGAGTCTATCATCATCATTTCAGAAAAAAAAAACCCAGATTCAAATGATTTAATATGCTGTAAATACTTGCTTTTTGTGTTTATGTATAAATAATTTAAGCTAAGATTGCGACCATATTTCCTGCGACCAATGGATTGGTTGAACAGTAGGTGTGATTTCAATCAATTGAGATTTTCTTTGCTCTTCTACAGCCTCTGTACAATGTTAGTGTTAAAGGGTTAAAAATCTTCAGTGTCTGCATGCTTTTACTTAGATTTTGCAAACAATTAGCACGTTGTGTAGTACAGCACAAACAGCAAGGGCAACATGATTCTAAATGTAAAGGCTCAACATGGAGGAAGCTGCAGGAATCGACTAGAGTGTTTCCTCAGAGAAGACAAATCTATAGTCATTGCAGAAACTGCAGATAGACACGCGCGCACACACACACACACACATATATATATAGCAGGCACGCACCTAACTTTATTCATAGGAGCCAATTTGAAATGCAGTGTAAAGTTTGCGTGAAAGGTCATCAACTTCCCATCATGATTATTACTAATCACAGTCACAGGTTTCAGTCACTTGTACAATGACTGCTGCTGACCTCTGAAGCTGTTGTTCTACAAGTAGATCAGTGTCTGAAGTTTAAGGTATAAATGTGTGGCATACGTCCTAATAAGCAACAATTTATAATGTGAAGTATGAAGAAAAGACAAATACGCCGTCTTGCACTCCTTCTTTGCACTGAAGCTGATGTCCAGCGAGTTATTGAGTCACCACAGTGTTTGCGTCGCTGTGGCCAACAGAAAGAGCTGTTACTGTTCCTGATGATTATAGTGATTGTCATCATTACGTATCCCTGATGGTACAAAATAACAAGCAGTGTCTCTTTGACTTTCTGTGTCCTCATGTGGACTCCTCAGTGAACCACTTCAGCACTTCAGCTTTGTTCTCCGTCACCCATTTGATGTTGGCTGTGGTCTTCTCTATGGCCTGCTCCAATGCTATGGTGGCTGAGCCAAAACCAATATGGAGGTTGTCTTCTTTAAACTTCTTCAGCTGGATAGAGAGAGAGAGAAAAAAACAGAATTTCTACATTTATTGTATTTCTTTTCCCTGTAAACTCCCTCAGGGATAGAGTGTGTAATTCAGTATGGTTGTGGCTGTGTGGGCTGCATACCTCCTGCAACTCAAACTCTGTAGAGAATCTCTTTGTGATTCCATTGACAAGATTTGTGAAGGAAAACGATCCTTTTCCATAACTGAAACAAAGGATGAAAGTAAGTCCTTCACTGTTAAATACTCATGATTTTGTTTCTAGTTAAGTCTGCCATACAGCATGGATTAAAAAACGCTTGCATACTCAGCAAACTGAGAGCAGCGTGTGCACTTAGAGAAGCTTCTATCTACAAATCTTCAACATTTTCTTTAGGCCCCATCCACACAAAAACAAACCCAGGCCTAAACGCACAAATAATTCATCAAACCGGTGTATCATCCACATGAAGACGGCGTTTTAGGGTCTGAAAACGATCATTTCTGAAACCAGGTCCCAGGGTGGAAAGATTGGAAACCGCAGCTTCTACCGCTCCATGTTTACACTGTATTCAAATCGTTTCTGAAACGCTTGCGTCATAGCTCCACCTCTCGATAAATGCGCATGCGCCAAACTCAGAAAATGACTACAACTATGGTGCCGTACAGTGTTGCGTGTGTACTGCTGAAGCTAGTCACCCTATTATTGCTATGACAGCAAAATATACTTCTTTGCATTATCACCGTGTTCACCAAACAAATATGGAAAGCACAATACACCACTTCATTTTGGATCCACCCCAGAAAAGAACATAACAATAGAATGTTTACATCGGATACAGATTTCTGCGCATGCCTGAAGTCCCGCCGCCAGATTCTGTTACGCCGTCATAGCGCCACCAACAGGCCTGGCATGTGTTTTACATCGTTTTCAGGCGTATCAAGTGAATTCGTGTGGACGGACACATTTACTGAAACAGCTTCATCTTTACGAAGAACGTTTTTGAAACTATAAGCGTTTTGGCTTTGTTTGGATGGGGCCTTAGTCTCTCAAGAGTTGCTGTGGTTTCTGTGCATCAAATACTCGTCTTGTCTGTCCTCAATTAATTCTTTAATGAATTTGACTGTTGTCCCACCCCTGACAGAAGAAAGCGCTTACTTCTCAAAGATGTAACTCCATCTCGCTCTGACAAAGTTCCAGGCCAGCGGCATTCCCACAACATTTCGGGCAATGTACTGGATGGTAGACATAGCATCTTGTTTGCGCATCTTAGTTGGGTCCAGGGCGTAATCCAGATACCTGACTCAACAAATACAATGTTTTCAAGAGGAAGAAAGAAAAAGAATATTTAGAACATCCAGAGCTTGTATAAGGGGTGACAGATTATGTTAGGGGTTCTTGTAATAAAATAGAAAATAATGTCACTAATGAGTTGTGAGATCAACCAAAGGAACACGGACAGATATTGTGCATGTTGCTAGCTATAGCTGCTGCTAATGTCTGTACAGAACAGAAGACAGTCCAGCAGCTAAAAAATCATGAATAGCGCAAGGTAGCAGTTCCTCCGGGCTCATAGGCAATAAAACCAGAGACAGTGTTTAAAAGACGGACAAAGCCAATGTGAAGTCCCCCATTGGTTTGTGGACTACTATTTTGAAGCCTCAGGTTTGGACTTTGCCCATCTCCATCTTGGTCTTGTGAATACAGATGTAACAAGCACGCTGTGGATCTCACTGGGAGGCCTAAAGACACTGCACGTGCTCATACAGTAGTGACTTGTCAATCAAAATATAGCCCCGCCCTAATACATACCATACTTTATCATTCATTTTACTCTAAGTGAGACCATCATTCACAAAATAAACATCATGCTGCATAGAAGGGGACTTGAAACTATAAATTGAGACCATAAACTCATGAGGAAAGTGTTCACTGATGTAAAAAATGAAGGGAGAAGTAGGATCATTTTCTCATAGACTTCCATGCAATTGTTACAATTTCATTTAGCAGACACACATCTGAGAAAGAACAACACAAGCAATGATCTAGATAGAAGGCGACAAGGCCAGGAAGAGCAGAAACTCTGCTTTAGGTCCTGATTGGGCACAGTGCTGACAGACAGTGCTTGAGAAGTGCACAAGTTAACAAGTTTAATAGCAATAACAACAACATCTTCCATATGCAACGCTAATAGCATCATCATCATGCAACGCTGATAGCATCATCATTATCAATAAGTGCGTAGATATTTGTAAAAGAGCTGGGTCTTTAGCTTTTTCTTAAAAGTAGAGGGGGACTTTGCAGGTTGGATTGAGCTTGGTAACTCATTCCACCACCGGGGGACAACAGAGGAGAAGAGTCTAGCAAGCGACCTAGAGCTCTGTTGAGAGGGTGGGACCAGGCGCCTTTCATTGACAGAGCATATATGCAGCCAGAGATGTCACCCCCTGCTGGAAGCTATATCTATCTTTTATATATTGTCTATGAATAAAACACAGCTACTCTAATCAGACACTTATGGAATTTGCTGCTACCGTCCACAAGTGGTGGCAAAGTTTAGCTTGATCTGCTGTGGAATAGACATTAGTGAGTCAGCTCTTCCATCTTTATAGGTATTTAAATTATTGCAGAAAAAAGCTTTTGCGTGCACCCTCTCATTATTTTCTGTGTGGTGCATTGTGGGTGCAGGCTATCACTATTATCTACTGCTTGGTACAAAAAAAACTGAGGAAAATGAATTAGTTGGTTTCATATCAAGACAGGAACAAAAAGATGCTTGATGACATTTCTGTGGTGTGTTACAAAAACACAGTTTGAGTCTCTGAAATGTAGCAACACACTACAAGCGACATTAGTACTATAATTAAAGTAGCACTGTTGGGTACTGTGCCATCAGGAGTTTTGGAGAGATAACGTGAAAGGCTCAGAACAATGACCACTGTTTGTTTGTTTTTTTTGCAACATTACATATCTACACTTTAGCATGCTAAAGATAGAAACTCAATGGCTTTCATGTGTCAGCATTTTGTAACTGTGACTCATGGCCAAAGTAAATTCCAAATGTCAAACTACAGCGGAACTTTTGCCAAACAGCTATCCGGCTTTGGAACTAAACTTCAGTTAATAATAAACTGACATAGTGTCTTTGAAAAGCAGTTACAGTTATGTTGTTGAACTATAGCAGAGTGCATGTACTGATGAGTGTCGCTCACGATACTGCAAGATTGAGGATACTCCCCCAAATGTTGCATGTACCTGTTCAAAAGCCAAGGTGCTTTGGTGCAGGCCATGGCCGACCTGAGCCTGGAAGCTTCAGATGCCAGAGTGGTGTTTCTGAACATTCTCCAGGCAAAGTCCCACTCCTGCACACCACCGAAGGCTATAGCATTGCAGTAAACTGTGCTCTTTAAGTTGGGATGGATCCTGTTCAGCATAGAGTAGAAAATGAAATAGCTCAGTCCTCACACACAGACACACACACAGTTGGTGCAAGATAGCTACAGCTAACATCTGAACAGTTGTTTTACAGTTTAAAACATGTTACCACAGCCTTGTCAGTCCAGCAGCCGAATTTATCAATTACATTTTAAAACACTAAAGAACTGACTTAAACTGCTCGGTACTCACGGGTTTTGACCTGGATTTTCCATCCACTGTCTGTACCAGCTTTTAATCAGCTCCCTGCAGCCCTCCACACCCACACTGCATGCGATCCCAATAGCATTGATCTCATTATACCTGAGAAGGAAGTTGATTTAGAAAACTGTCCACTAAATGTGAGAATTTAGCTTTTTATTTTATTTTAATATAAATCTGCCATTAAACCAATTCTTACTGGTCAGTGTGTCCTGCAGGTATTTTGGTCCAGTTTGCTGTAAGTATCTTAAAATGTTCAAAAAGTGGTTGTATCTGCTTCTTGAGGTATTGCTAAAATAAAAAGATACCAACATTAGTTTTTTTTATGTCCATTCTGTTTACACTTTCTGCTCCTGGTATCAGAATAACTTTTAGTATTCATAGCGAAGTATGGCAAACCTGTAAAGCTCCGTAGACCTCAGTGCGGTCAAACATGAGGATGTAGTAGTCGAGGTTTCTCAGAGCCGACTCCCAGGGGATATAGTTTCTCTCGTTGGATAGGTATTTGGTAGTTCTCAGAGCCAGTGTTGTACTGATTATTTTAGCTCTGCACAAGAGAAACAAGTCCTTTGCAGGCTTTGCAGACACACAATATGTGACACAATATGTAGACATTCATCTTTCTTTACCTCGCTAGGTTGAAGGCATCATCTATGACCTGTGCTCTGTTGATGACTGATAAAGCCTGAAAGAAATTAAACAAACACATGCATGTTAAAAAGAATCACATACAAAGGCAACCACACCTTTCCTTCCCTTGCACAGTCTTGGTGTCTACAGCTTCAGAAACCACATTTATTTTTTATTATAAAATATGAGATCATGAGACTTCCGGTTAGCTGCCGCATGGAGTAGACGCGAAGAGCAAGAGCTCCTGCCTATTATATTACTTTTCACTCCTTATTCTCTTTATTTAACAACTGAAGTGTATCATATTTAGTACTTTTTACTTTTTTACCTAACCACGGCATCAAAATGACCTCAAAGAGTAGCAAATCCGGGAAAAAGGACGATTCGGCGGCTAGCTTAACCATGGAAGCTATCTCTGCACTGTTGGAGCAGCACCGTGAGGCGCTGGCGTGTAACTTTAAAACCTCCTTCAGCGCGCTCGAAACCAAATTCGAGCAAGTTCAAACAGCAGTGGAAGATCACGGACAGCGCCTAGCTTCACTAGAACTAGCTTCGGAGGACCTGGGCCAGCGCGTAAGAGAGCTTGAAAATCTGTGCACTGGGCTCAGTGAAAACAACTCTAAGCTAATGGCCAAAGTTATCGACCTGGAGGGCCGGAGCCGGCGGCAAAACCTACGCATTCTGGGTCTGGCCGAATCGACCGAAGGCGGGCGACCCACGGAATTCTTTTCTGGCCTACTCTGTGAGATTTTCGGGAAGGAGACGCTCCCTTCACCGCCGGAGATTGACAGAGCCCACCGCTCGCTAGCTGCCAGACCGGCCCCGGGTCAGAGACCGCGCCCGGTCATCCTGCGCTTGCATCGCTACCAGATCAAAGACCTCTTGATTCGGGAAGCCCGGCGGAGAGGGAAACTGGACTACCGCGGCCAGCAGATCCGTGTCGTAGAGGATTATAGCCCTGAAGTTGTGAGCCAGCGAGCCGAGTACAAGGACGCTATGTCGGAGCTATATAACCGAGGACTCAAACCCTCTCTACTGTACCCCGCACGGCTCCGTATCACACTCCCCAGCGGGGACAAGAAGTGGCTGCGCTCAGCTGATGAAGCACAGAAATACATCAGAGGACTCCCCGCCGCATCTTCATCGCCGTGAAGGACTGTCTGCTGTCTACCATTGTGGGTTATTGCTTTCGTTTTCAATGTTTTCTTAGTCTTTGTTGCACATTATCTGGAGGACGAGGACCCGCTGACCCTTGTTGTTATGTTTAAAGGGCTCAGATACCCACCTGGACAACATTTATGTGAGTATCTGACTTAAGTCCAGTAAACCAACCTACCTCTGAGCAGAGCACTAGGTAAAGTATACACTTAGGTCCTGCCTGTTTCATTTTAACTTTTAAGTTACAACATATGTATATGATGCACATATAAGAGTATTTGATAATGTGCTCTGCTAAGCTGCCCAAGAACTTCAGAAAAAAAACTGTTCCTCTTTTCCTCTGTTCCACGTGGTTGTGTTTCTAATAAGGTAAAATTTTCATTCTAGGAGTGTGTATTGTAAATCTAAACATTAATGGAGCTGAAGATGGTGCTAAGCTAAGTTGGAAGTGTGTTTTGTAGTGAATAATGGTGGTTCTAAGGAGCCTGCTGCTATGTTCTTTGGCAGCCGTCCTGTTGTGGGAAGGGGGGGTGGGAGTTAAAGTGTTTTTTGTTAGTATTTCTATAGTTACCTGCACGTACCCTAGTTGCACACAGACCTTTGTATCAGATGCTTTATGTTCTTATTTCAAAACTGGCACCTGGAGTTCTTCTAACATCTTAACTGACAAACCTGCTTTTTTGACTTTGGAGAATGGCTAGTCCTTTAAATTTTATGAGCTGGAATGTCAAGGGCTTAAATCATCCTGTTAAAAGAAGGAAAGTGCTCTCACACTTAAAACAGTTTAAAACAGCAATTGCTTTTTTACAAGAAACACACATTCGTAGCTTGGATAATCTGCGTCTCATGTCACGGTGGGCGGGGCAGCAGTTTCACTCTACCTTTCAGGCCAAAGCCAGGGGAGTCTCAATCCTCATCAACCAAGATGTTCCCTTTGAGCACCACAGTATTCTATCTGACACAAATGGCCGCTATGTCATTGTCTCGTGGAAGCTATATAACACACTGGTAGTGCTGGCCAATGTGTATGCCCCCAATATGGATGATACAGGTTTTTTTGAACGTCTCTTCTCCTCCTTACCGGATCTGAGCTCATACACCCTAATACTTGGTGGAGACTTCAACTGCTGGCTGGATCCGGTGCTGGATCGCTCCTCCCCCAACCCTGGTACAATGAGCAGGTCTGCCTCTTTTATTCAAAACTTTCTATCCAACTATGGAATTTCTGATGTGTGGCGTTGTCTCCACCCACATAAGAGAGAATACTCCTTCTTCTCCCATGTACACCATACTTTCTCGAGGATTGACTATTTCCTTATTGATAACCAACTGCTCCCATCTGTCAGTTCCTGTGATTACCAGAGCATAGTGATATCAGACCATGCCCCTATCACAATGTCTCTGGCTCTCCCTGGCCTACCTCAATTGAGAAGACATTGGCGTTTTAATTCGACCCTACTGTCTGATACTGATTTTGTTAAATTCATGGAGGAGCAGATAACCTTTTTCTTTGACACAAATACGTCACCTGAAACTTCCAGTCTGATTGTTTGGGATGCTCTTAAAGCGTACCTCAGGGGACAAATTATCTCCTACACTGTGAACATGAAGAGAAAGGCTAATAAGGAACGACAAGAACTAGCCAATCAAATAAAAGAAACAGATTTGCAATATGCTCAAAATAGTGACCCTGAACTATATAAAAAGCGTGTGGAGCTACAAACCAAATTTGACCTCCTCTCGACACACCACATTGAACGGCAACTTTTAAAGAGTAAAAGTCAATTTTACATCCACAGTGACAAATCTGGCAAAATGCTATCCAATCAGCTGAAAGGACTCAAAGCAAAACAGCTCATCACAAAAATTAAAATGGACAACGGCAATATTACTTCTGACCATTCCAAAATTAATGACACCTTCAGAAATTTTTACTCTCGTCTCTATACTTCTGACTTCCCTGAGGATAATATCTCGATGGAAAACTTCCTAAGCCATTTTAACATTCCCAAGCTCCCCCCTGACAAAAAAAATAAACTAGAGGAACCTATATCTAAAGAAGAAATAGTTGCAGCAATTTCTTCACTGCAGTCTGGGAAATCCCCAGGTCCAGATGGATTTCCTGCAGAATTTTTTAAAGCGTTCTCCCCCTTGCTTTCACATAATTTATGTTCAGTGCTATCCGATTCATTTAAGCAAGGTAACCTTCCAGAATCATTTAATGAAGCCTGTATCACTGTTATCTTAAAGAAAGGTAAAGATCCAGACGAATGTTCCTCCTACAGGCCAATCTCCCTACTAAATGTAGATGTAAAAATTTTGGCCAAAGTTTTAGCCCGCAGGCTGGAGTCCATTCTCCCACTAATTATATCAGAAGATCAAACTGGCTTTGTTAAGCACCGCCATTCTTACTTCAACACACGTCGTCTATTTGATATCCTGTACTCGCCTTCAGATGCACTCCCTGAATGTGTTCTCTCCCTAGACGCAGAGAAGGCGTTCGACCGGGTGGAGTGGGGGTACTTATTTGAAGTCTTAAGAAGATGTGATTTTGGCCCAAACTTTATTACATGGATAAAACGGTTATACCAGCACCCTACGGCTTCAATCCGTACCAACTCTCAACAGTCAAAACCTTTTACTCTGGAACGGGGAACACGTCAGGGGTGCCCTTTGAGCCCACTACTTTTTGATCTGGCCATAGAGCCACTAGCGGTCGCACTCCGTAGCTGCGAGGAATTTTCAGGAATTAAGAGGATGGGAGTTGAACACAAACTGTCTCTCTACGCAGATGATCTTTTGCTCTTTGTATCCAGCCCTGACACCTCTTTGCCCCCTATAATGTCATTACTCACTCAATTTGGCCAGTTCTCTGGATATAAGTTAAACCTCCACAAAAGTGAACTTTTCCCTGTAAATGAAGCGGCACTGACATTAGACTATACTAACCTCCCTTTTAAAATAGTGGAAAATCAATTTACCTACCTTGGTATTATAGTCACGAGAAAACACAAGTCTCTCTTCAAAGAAAACTTCATTACTCTGTTAAACAAAGTGAAACAGCGCCTTACACAGTGGTCACCCCTATCTACAACCCTGGTGGGCAGAATTAACTCTGTCAAAATGATGATTCTCCCCAAATTCCTTTACCTCTTTCAATCCATACCAACATTTATCCCTAAATCCTTTTTTGACTCATTAGACTCAGTCATATCATCCTACATATGGAGTGGCAAGCGTCCTCGACTAACTAAAGTTCACCTTCAAAAATCAAAAATTGACGGAGGCTTGGCACTGCCTAATTTCCGCTTCTATTATTGGGCGGCAAATATACGCTGTCTTACTTTCTGGTCTTTTTTTCATCACCAACCTGATCGTCCGTTGTGGGTGGCAATGGAGTTGAAGTCGGACAAAAACATTTCCATCCCAGCACTGCTCGGATCCTCTCTCCCTCTCCCCTCAGGTAAACCAGTAGACAATCCAGTGGTTTGGCACACCATAAGAGTGTGGGTCCAGTTCAGAAGATACTTTGGTTTCAATGATTTCTCTCTCTTGAGTCCCATTTTGTCCAACCATCTTTTTCAACCCTCTCTACTCGATCCTACGTTTCATGAGTGGTACAGACGGGGTATTAAGTGCTTTAAGGACCTCTTTATAGACAACAGCTTTGCTTCATTTGAACAACTTTCTGAGAAATTCAGCCTACCAAGTACTCACTTTTTCAGATACCTGCAACTCCGACATTTCCTCCGTAATCAATTTCCAAACTTCCCTGAGACATCTGACATGGAGGCTGTGGATGCACTCCTTAATCTGCATCCGTCACGGAAAGGGTTAATATCAATTATATATGACAAACTGGCTGCTATAAAACAGATCCCCCTGAACAAAATTAAATCCTCCTGGGAGCAGGATCTGAACCTGTCAATCTCTAATGACACTTGGGATTCAATTTTCAGATTGGTCAATTCAACATCTCTATGTGCTCGCCATAGTCTGTTACAGTTCAAAGTGGTGCACAGGGCCCACATCTCAAAAGCCAAACTATCCCGCATCTATCCAGATGTCGATCCCTGCTGTGATAAATGTAGGATCAGTGAGGCTTCCCTTATACACATGTTCTGGTCGTGTCCCAGCCTGGAAAAATACTGGAGAGAAGTCTTTCAAACACTGTCTCTAATCCTCGATTGTAATTTGGAACTTAACCCTCTAGTGGCTCTCTTTGGCACCACCGGAGACGACAATACTTGTCTCACTCCAAATAAGCGCCGCACAATTGCATTTGCCTCTCTTCTGGCCAGGCGGGCCATCTTACTGAGGTGGAGGGATGCTGCCCCGCCCA
>OMNN01063736.1:0-16424 GCA_900302755.1 Chromis chromis
TGTAGGGTTCTTCACTTTATGTTTTATTTAGTCAGATAACCTCTGCAATTATTAATACTGAAAGGTCTCAGCCCAAATATATCCAAGTCATGTAAAGTAGTATTTTTTCATAAATAATCTTATAGGGTCTTAGCTCCAATTTTTAAAATATTTTTCATTCGAAATTAAAATCACATATATATTTTTTCTTTTCTTTCTTTCTTTTCTTTTTTTTTTTTTTTTTTACTTAAAAGCACTTTGGCAACTATAAATATGTGCTATAAAACATAAAAATTACAGTGAAACACAAATGATTATATTATGGCCAATTCATTGGGAATTGATGGGCCATGCACAAAACTATAACTTTATTATCCCAGATATTTAAATTCCTAACATAAAAAATTCTATCAAATCACCAGGGATGCTCGGCCCAGATATACATATTACAAGACATATTACAAAAAAGCATTTGTTATTTTTGGTTCTAACTAATACAAATCCCTCCATATGACTGATGTTAAAAGTTGTTTTTTTTAAGTTTGTGTTTGTATATTCATATAAAAAAAGCACAGAGGCTTATTTTGTTCTGTCAAAATGTTCTATTAACATACTTCCAAAACACTTTTTTAGATTTCCTCAGACCACTGAAATGATTTCAAATCTATTAAAAGGTTAGTGAGATCAATTTAGGACATGAAAAAACATTTGACACATGCAGCTGGGTTCATGTATTGTATGTTTATGTAAAATTCTTATTTGCATAGTTACAAATAAAAACAGCTTTAAGATAAGTACAGCTGAGTGTAGGCAGGGCAGAGGATTGTTGTACCAAACCTGGCCACAAGGTGTCATCTCAATCTCAATCTCATCTCAATTTACTCACCAATAGCTCATCTTTTAATCTCTTAAAAACTAATATGATACAGTTGATCAATAGTTGATATTATTTTACTATTTATAAATGTCTGATATTTTTTACTTATGACAGTGGACCATACACTGCATAAGTCTTATACAGTCTATGCAGTGGACTCAAAACAGTGAGCCAGTCCTCCAAGTGCATGATAGACATTAACTCGGACAATATCTTTAAAACACTAAGGACCCAACAGCTCAACCATCTTTACTGAGTTATCTACTTTCAGATCAGTGCATTACTTTTGGTTTTCTCTCGCCTTAAAAACCGGACATAAAAATCAGATTACTTTGTTTAAATAAAAAAATAAAAAATCAATAAAGACAAAAACAATGGACTTAAACTTAATTATATGGATATTGATGTCACAGATCAATGTCACAGCACAATATAAACAAGGAGGATTTGTGTTCCTTCTTAAGATAAAAGTACTTTATTATTTTTCTGACCTTTTGACCTATTAGGCTACTGCGCATGTGCGACACTTTTATCTCTACAACACGTGCGTTCAGGTATGACACCGACTTTGCGATTTTAATCCATTTATTAAATATATTTATGTAGCCATTCTTTGTAATATAATGTTATTTGTATTTGCTGTCGAAAGTTTCGCTTAATTGTCGCCATTTAAATTGTTTTTCTAAACGAGTAATAACCGTTAAGTGCAACATAACCTAATGCTAGCTGTTTTGTAGTTAATTAGCTAGCTAACGATGCTAAAGCTAAAGCGAAAATAGTTTCTACTTTTCCTGCTCCTATCATATCAAATACTGACTATACATATTTTGTTTATGCTTGTGACAGTTACCGACATGAACCGGTCATTTTCTCTAAACCTGGTTCGACCAAACCAGCCTCTGAGGAAACCGTCCTCCAGCCCCGTGTCTCCTTTCACCATATCGCCCCCGAGACACCTCGACATGTCGGGAGGAACACCAGTACGCCCCGTGTCAGGCGCCATAGGAGACGGTAACAAGAAAACATGTTAAGCTAGCAAGTCGTCCAATATCGGTACATTACTAACAAGGAAACATAACGTCACCTATATTTTAGTAGGTTCATTCCTCTTTTTTTTCTTTCTTGCAGGTCCTGTAATTTCACCAGTCAGCAAGGATAAATCTGCAGTATGTCACAGACTTGCACTTTTTGTCATTGGATAAATCTGTATGTGTGAAATGCAAGTTCCTTCTCGGCACCAGTTTTCTTTTCTGCCTTCACAGTTGTTAGGATCTGCACCACCAGCACTGACTGTGTACTTCTGCAACTACTGTGGTCAGCAAGGTGTGTGTCCTCCAGTTTGGGTACAAATATCCATCATGCCATATCTGTACATAGTCTGTTGTTATCCTTATTATCTTATCTCTATTCTGCTTTTGTATTTTTGTCTTGTTTACTGTGCTTTCATTTTTTAGCTGTTACTGTGAATTTCCTTTATCATAAGGCAACACTAGTGTGTTTAAAAGGCTGTGTTGAGTTCCAGCATGCATGTGTTAATTTCCGCCATGTTTAATAGACTTGGTCCCACATTGGCTACAGGTTTCACAGGTCTGGCTAATTTTTCTGGTAGCTCAATGTTGTGTCTGATTTGTGTGTTAAGAGCTTATGTTTGTGTATTTGAGGATGTGCCGTAGAATGAGCATGGTGGTATGCAGCACATTTTTAGCACTGTTGATTTTGTATCCACATTTTAGTGCAGACTAATTTACGAGTATTAATTGACAGGAAATTTTCGGTGCAAGCGCTGCAAGAAGATGCCTTACTGCTCTGTGGTGTGTCAGACAGAGGACTGGAAGGCGCACAGACACGTGTGCAAATCCGTTGATCCAGAACTCGCAAAGTAAGCTGGGTTAATCATGAGTGTCAGCTGTTATGATTGTTTCACACTAATAAAAAACAGCCGTTTTGTGATTTGCCCTTAAAAAGTTGAATTAGAATTTATTGTCCAACAAATAACTAGCAGCCACTTATTTCTCTTAATCTAAAGCGAGAAACCAAAGGAAATCACTGCTTCACCAGTTACTGGAGACAGAGCCAGCCTTGTGGAGTTGAAGGTAAATGCATTGCTTAAATGGTTGTCTAATGCAAGTTCAAGTTTAAAGCTCGAAATTGGCATGATTTGAAGCAACACGGTGTAGAAAAATACTGATGTTTATCTACTTTTGTTTCTGTTTATTGAAGCTCGGGGATTCATCCAGCCTTCAGAGGGTCTATTTAAAGGACCTGCACACTAATAAAATTAATAAAGGAGCAGACATCCAGGTACAATATACTCAGTTTTCGTGGACTAACAAGACTGATCTATTCTGCATTTTTAATTACAAAAATGTGGTTTGCTGTGCAATATCTATATTTTCCACACAAGAAGAATCTGTACAACATCAACAGTAACTATGTATATTGCTTATGTATTCCTATTTTCTACTGATGTTCCCTACATGTTTTCACTATTCCCTTTGCTGTTGTAACACTGCAAATTTCCCCACTGTGGGATTAATAATGGCTTAGCTTATCTTTAGAATACAGTTTATTTATTTCTACCTGTATGTGTTTTCAGGCCTGTGTTGTAGAGTTCTACAGCCCTAGCAGATTTTTCCTCGTTGCTCAAAGCCCTGAAACGCTGGAAGCTCTCCAAAGCATCACAAAAGAGCTTCAGAAAGCTTACAGCAGCCCCTCATTGATGACATATGTACCCTGTGTTGGGGAGGTTTGCGCGGTTCAGTTTTCCTGTGATCTGGTGAGCAGAGGTCCCTTAAGCTATTGGACAAGATGAACTCATTTTAGTTGGCTCAGTTTTTGATTCTGTCACTTTTTTGTCTCCTCTCTATGTCTAGAACTGGTACCGTGGCCTAGTACAGACTTTGACTGAAGATCAGAAGATGGCAAATATCCTTTACATTGACTTTGGCAATGAAGAGAATGTGCCAGTGGACAGGATTAGACCCCTGGCGGCTAATATTCAACCATTTTGTCCATGTGTGAGTGCATGTTTGTACCCGTAGTGGTGTTTGTTTTCTGTGTCTCATGTAACTGCAATAGACGCCAAAACCTACAGTATTTTGCTCCATGAATATTAATCATGCACATGCAATCATCATTGTCTTAACTTTCCATAACGCATAGTCATGCATTAGTTACATTCACCCATCCCACTTGTGTCTCACAGCTGGCATTATGGCATTAATACTGGTCTCTATTACTTTCAGGCAATGGAGTGCCGTATTGCCGGGGTGGTGCCAGTGGTTAGCAAATGGTCAGGCGAATGCTGTATTGCAGCAAGTCAGCTGATTTCCGGCAAAACTGTGACTGTTAGGCTGGTGGACACACAAGAAGATAGTCGCATCCATGCTGTGGATATCCTTCTTTCCATGGGTGGGTTATATAAAGTTAGGTGGGCTGAAAAACACAAGGATGCACATGTAAAGGATTCACAAAAGTAAAACCCAAATCCCTTTCTTTTTTAGGAAAGCAGCTAAGCACATTCCTCCTTGAGCATGATTACGCAAAAGAAGAAATGGTCAACCTAACGCCAACTAAGCAAGATATAAGTAAGCTAGCGCCACACGGTGCCTTTTAACTTTGCACAGTATGTAAGAAATTATATTGTTTACCATCTCAATGTGTTGCTTAAGTTGCCAATTCAGAGAATATATACAAACTGAACCACTGACCTAAAGTCACATTCTCTAATAGATAACAACAGCTCACGTACCATAGTGTTGCCAATAATGTGAGAAGAGTTTTCATATCTGTTTGATTTTGTCAGATGCCCTAGTGAGTGCATCCTTGGCAAACTTCCGACGTCGCTCTGATGGAAAAGATAACAATACCTGGGCTCAACCACCGGAGCCGCTCACACAGGCAGTGGGTGACAAAATATCTGTTGTCATCACCCACTTCCAGTCACCTGATGAGTTTATTGTGCAGAAGGTTGAGAACGCTGGTAAGTAAAGTTTTATTTGTTCCAATTAGTGCAGCATAAATGTCTTACCTGCATCCCACATCTTTACTGTGGCTGACATTTTGGTTTACAGGAGTGATTCAGGATCTGCAGTTAAAGCTGAGGGAGCACTGCTGTCAGGCTGCAGCCCCAGATAACTTCAGACCAGCTCCTGGCACAGTTTGTTGTGCCCAGTTCTCAGGTACACTCATATACATGCTGATAATATCTCACCCTTGAAGACACTGGAGTATGAGGCAGCTGATTTAATGAGAAAAATATTTCTGTTTGCCAAAATAATTATATAGTTTACATTGTGATGTGATTTCAAAATGCCCTAATCATGAAAGGGATTCCAACAGTCCATTTCACAAATGATCAAAATCTAACAAATACAATGGGCGTTTCAGATTTTAAAGCATTTCTACATACAGTGTAGTATCAAGTTTGTAGTTTACAGTGCTAGATATGGTTTGTGTTTACATGTTTTTACCTCTCCTTGTTTCTTCCAGAGGACAAGCAGTGGTACAGGGCCAAAGTTATGGCTTATTCATCAGAGGAGCGTGTTTGTGTTGGCTACCTTGATTTTGGCAACTCTGAGGAGGTGGATTTAGGCCATCTGCGAGGTATCAGCACTTCACTACTGGCCCTTCCAATGCAGGCGATGCCATGTGGTCTAGCAGGTAATAACTTCAAAAAATTCAAAGTCTGTTTAAAAGTGGCTTTAATGACTCATTCTTAAGCCTGAAGACATTTAATTTATTCCGTTTTCTTTATCTGTAGTGTCATTCAGATTTGAAAAGAAATTTACTTGTATACCTTCATGATTAAATCGAGTAACAGTGTAATAATATTAAACTGCAAAGAGTCTTTAGTCTTGACCTGCTTTGGTTAATTTGAGTTCTGTATTGAAAGTCAAAAATTAGTATTTTTCAGTCTGCCTCACACTAATTGTCTCTTTCTCAAACACCTATCTTTGGGCTCCTTTTCAGGGGTTCAGCCTGTTGGGGAGAGATGGTCAGAGGACTGCCTTGTAGCCCTGCAGCGAAGGGTATCAAACAGAATACTGCGCATTGAGATCCAGGGAGCGCACGAGGGCAAGGCCTTGGTAGCCATGATTGATGAGGCCAGTGATCCTCAGGCTAATGTAGCTGAGCTGCTGATCTCTGCAGGTTACGCTGCACCTGCTCCTGTTCCGACCAGCAGTGACCAGCAGGCTGATGAGACAACTGCTTCTGCAGAACCACATGGTGGGAATTGTCTGAAATTAATCTCACAAAATTGGACATTATTATATTGAACAGGGAAGCATTAAATGTCAGATTCAGTCCCAGTCTCATCCTTTGTAAATGTAATATTCAAGTATTACATACGATAGTAAAACAAAGGTGAAAACATCAACAAAATATAAAAAATTAAGATCAGATTGGAGCAAGAATTGTGCATTTCTTGAGAGAGATCTCTAAAAATGTCAATGACTGACTCTACCTCCTCAGGATTTTACAGAATATCAATTACTAGGCCAATGTTGATTTGCTTAAATGTCATTTTAATCCATCATTGTGGCTGTCTTGTCATAAATTTGCCTTCCATACTCGCAGTTTATTCATAGATGTATGTGTGTTTCAGAGTTTTGTAACGTGGCTGTCAAGTGTAAAATCTGATTGAGCTTAGAATACCTGTTTGTCTATTTATGATTCATATTTCTGTGTTGAAATGTGCTCTTTAGTGTCTCCCCCAGTTACTGAGCCTCTGGTTTGGTCTAGTACTGAGCTTCCCTGTGATGGCCAGACAGTGGCGCTACTAGCCAGTGTTGTGGAGAACCCTGGAGACTTTTACGGCAGAATCGACAATCCTACAGGTATTGTTCCTCAGACTAGAGAGCCATCGTTATTGATTTTTGACAGAATAATCTAAATGATGTCAGATAAAGCGTGCCACTAGGAGTAATACATTTTCTGATTCTGTTAATTGTTTTTGTCCTTTTTTTTTTTTTTTGCTTTATTAACATTAAATTTCAAAGGATGATCACCTGCATTGCTGTTGATCATGTATTTTTAACAGGTTTGTAGATACTCTGTGGATCAAACACTGCCTGGCATTGTTGCAGTAGTTTTTATATCAAATACTATCAAGGAAATAACAGATATAAGAGATCAAAGTTTTTATATTTTGATACTTCTGATTTGACAGTGTATGTGCCACTTTAACAGTTTATCCGTTTGTGTGTTTGTCAGACCATCAGCAGCTGATAAAGCTGGGGGCTGAGTTAAAGCAGCATTGTGAGGCTGATACCTCGGCTTTCGTGCCCAAAGTGGGAGAGCCCTGTTGTGCCATTTTCCCTGGTGAGACCATATTCTGTCAAAGTTTAATAATCATCAGTCATGCGATCTGGATTGATAATTTTTATGAAAATTCAGAATACTACAGTTGTGAATCTCATCTGTTAGCTAGATACATTGCCATTTAACACTTTTGTTTCCAGACATCTTTCACCATTTCTGATGCCATTTAGATGTGTCCTTTGTTTTATTTTGGGATGTACCTAATTTCTTGTTTGCTCCCCAGGGGATGGAGCTTGGTATCGGGCTATGGTAAAGGAACTGTGTGAAGACAAGGTGGCAGTGAACTTTGTGGACTATGGCTACAGCATGAAAGTTGAAAAGGGCAACCTTCGGTCCATCACACCCCAACTCCTGACATTACCCTTCCAGGCAGTTCGCTGCTGGCTTACAGGTAGTGTGAATGTATGTGAGGGAGAAAAGCAACATCAGTTTAGCAACCAGAAGTGTATTTCATAATTATGTCTTTTTCTTTGTTGGGGCTTTCTTGTCACCTGGAAATATGTATCAGTTTTTAATGGTTTGCAAAAGTTCATCTACAGTGTTAAAGGCCATGTGAGAAGAGGGTTTGTTTTGACATATTTGGCTGACAAGTGGTACTGTGTGATAATGAGACTTCTGCACAGATTTGAGTAATGAAAGTAGTTTGAGGATTCCAAACATTGGATAAAAAGGGTGTATTGGGTTTCTATTGAGTTGTGTATGTTTGAATTCAGGTGTGGAGCCCCAAGGATCAGAGTGGAGCAGTGAAGCCCTGCTGTGGTTCCAGACTCAGGTGGAGGCCGAGCAGCTCTCTGCACGTGTCCTCTCCATCACTGAACAGGGTTATGGTGTGGAGCTGGAGAGCAGAGGGCAGAACGTGGCGGCTGCCCTAATTTCAGAGCATCTAGCCAAAGTTCCTGGAGAGGCTGCCAAAGAGACACAAACAGAGACACTCTCTGGAAACAAACAACAAGAGAGTGTGAAGGAAAATGAGCACCACCAATTACACGTTCAAGCCTTCAGTCAGACAGAAGCCAGTCCCAAAGAGATAACAGCTGAAGGGCAGACTGCAGTGCCAGCAGAAGGTCAGCTAGAGTGTTGATGTCCTCAAGATGAAATGCTGTGTTTAGTTATCTTAAGAGCCTGATTTGATATGTTGTGGTCTGGTTTCAGTCCCATTTTTCCCAGTGGACTGGAAGACCGTGGAGCTGCCTCTCAACAAGCCCTTTCAGCCTTACGTTGCAGCTGTCATTAGTCCTTCCCTCTTTTACCTACTCGGTCCCACCCAGGGTGAGCTTATTCCTCTGTGTCTCATAAAATATACATACGTGACAAGAAGTTGCTATGGTTGGCTGTTTTAACTGCTGCATGTGTGTTTTCTGCGAAGTGGACCAGCAAAAGCTTCAGGAGGTGATGATGGAGCTGGCTACCTACTGCAGCAACAACCAGGCCACTTTATCCTCAGTTGTAAAGAGCAGACCAGCTCCAGGGGCTGCCTGTTGTGCCCAGTTCTCTGGTGAGGAAAACACTGATAATTCAATAAATATATCAACTTAAATTTACTTGTTTTTCTGTTACATTGTTAAATAAATGTGGCAAGGGAAATGAGGCAGTGCATTGTTAGTCCTGTCCTTGGCCATCCCTAACATTTGATTGTGTCTTTAATTCTCAGTACTATTGACAGAAAGTGAGTAATTCAAGTTCAAGTAATGCTGGCAATGGCTAAGCTCTCACAAGATCTAACACACTTGGTAAAAAGTAATACAAGCAACATCAAAGGTAGTCATGCGTAATAGCTGACAGTATCCTCAAGCTGTGTATTCCCTGTGGAGACTTTTTTTTTTTACATAAAAATATAGTTGAGTGTCATGAGGTGGAACAGTTTTCACATCACATCAGGGGTTATGTGGAAATTATGTCAGAGTTAATAGATAATGTCAACAGGGAAAACCCCATCATTCAGGCAGTATCATTCCCTCACACTGTTTAATGATTAAATGTAGGAGATAGACCAGCTGATCCATCACTGAGCTGGTCCACTCACACAATCTGTCAGTAAATCTTTTTCTCATTCTCCCAGTTTTATGTTTGCTCTCTGACTGTTCTCGAGTTCTTGCCCCTGCAGACCTAAGCTGGTAATTCCATGTCTGCTAGTAGATGTAATTACACAGTGTGTGTGTGCGTAGTCGAGCGTAGGAGCTTCTTTAAACACAGTATACAGGTAGGTGACTATAGCCTGGCATACATTCCACAGTCCGGCTAACAACAGGGTCTGTTTTAATGGAGTTTTCTGTGCTGTCTGCAGAGCAGCTGTATAGCTAGAATTGTCTTTGTTACCCTTTTAAATGTGGGTTTTATGATTTTTATTGTTGTGAAGTTCAGAAAATACGGAATTTATATGTGCATGTTCTGGGTCTTAGACGTCTCCTCCAAGACGGTGTGAAAATTCTTGTCTTGTTAAAATGTTTAGTCTGAACACAACCCTTGATGGTAACAATGCAAAATTATAGAGTTGAGTTTAACATTTGTACCTTTGTTTTTCCCAGCGGACAATAACTGGTACCGTGCAGTGGTCCTGGAAGTTGGTGAGAATGAGATGAGTGTCATCTATGCAGACTACGGCAACAGTGAGAAGGTGCCATTCTCCCGAATCTTGCCGATTCCCATGCACCTGCTGAAGCTCCCCTTTCAGATCACTCGCTGCACCCTCACTGGTAAAGGGATTTTAATTATTTCAGACTTGAAACACACAAGTGTTCTTTGTAACTTCTCTGCCCTGTAGCATTTTACTCCCTCATACACTCTCCTGCTCCATCTCCTCCGTTAAAAGGTAAGGAGCGCTTTCCGGCCGAGTGGCCAGAGGAAGTGCAGCAGATGTTTCGAACCACGCTGTTGAGCGGTGTCCTCGCCACAGTACAATCCTTTGATGGTTCTGCTAACCTGCTCCATCTTACACCTACTGAGAAGGACGGGGGACACCTCATTGCCACGATGTCAGATGCATTACAGGCCCACACCAAAAGTAACCCATGTCCAGCCACCTTCCACAAGACCGACAAAGCTGACACATCTGTCAGCACCACAGCTGCACCCGACTGCCCCGAGCCCAAGGAAGTACTTGAAACGCAGAATGAGCAGGAAAGTAGTACTGGGCCAGTTAATGCCACTGGACCGAATCAAATCTCAGAGCCAACAGACCCGAACCTTCAACAGAAAAGTACTTCAGCAGCGCCAGTCAATGGTTGGTCAAGTCAGAATTTTGCTGTGATTGTGATTGTCATGTTACTTTGAGTATTTAAGTTTAAGTCACTTAAAAGAAGGGATGCAAGAATTTAATGCAAACCTTGTTTTAATGGCATATAAGATAAACTAAGAGCTGACCTTAATTAGTGTATTAGGATAAATTAGTGACTTTTTAAGGTGGCTTTGTTTCTAACTTTGCTCTCTTTAATACCAGATCCTCAGAACTCTGGCTGCTGCTGTCTGAGCCTGAAGACGAAGGTCAGAGCACGTTTCAAAGTTATGGAAAGCATTTTGGCTTAAATTGTAATTTTATTTTGAAAAGAAAAAAGAAAAGTGTTTGTCGTGTGTGTTTGTATAGTATGTGATACGAATGTTTCATGTCATCTTTAATTCTGAAATTACATGCAAATGGACATGTAGCACCCAATAATGTGATATAATTTTATTAGATTATTTGTCAAGTCATTGCATTATTCCATGTTAATACATGTTTGATCAGGTTAAGTGCAAATGCCATCACATTTTTAGGACTTCATTTCATTAATGGCTTCTACAGAATGTCTATTTTTTTCTCTTGTTTTCCACAGATTGATCATCTGGAACAGCTGATGGAGATGCAGCTTTCTCTTATCAAGCAGTTTGTTGGACAGATGAAATAAGATTCAGTACCTTCAGTACATAATTTGATCGTGTTGTTCGCCATCTTGTTAAAATCAAAGTTGTTGTTTCTCTAAAACTGGTTAACTCTGATCGTGGTCTCCAGAAACTGCATCCAGCTTGAGTTTTTCTCCTTATTTCAGAAGATTACATCCAGCTATTCATTTTGTGTCCTTTTGGTGCACATCTTTCATAACTTTTATGTTTTTAACCTGTGGTTAAATTTCAGTCAGTTTTAGGTTTTAATATTTCTGGAGCTTTTCTGACAAAAGAAAAAAAAAACTGAATACACTTACCTACACTTTCTGTTTAAGTGAGCAGAAATGTTCAGCCTCAAAGTGTGTATTTGTGTTATCTGTTCCTTTTTTTTTTCAGCCCTCATCACCTGTTCAGGTAGAATGTCCAGTCTGATGGATTTATGTTTGACAGTTTGTGTTTCAATTTTTACATAAAAAAGAATGTGTGCAAAAAAGACAAAGTTAATATAGTGTTGTTTATTTAATTAGACTCTCAGTTTCTTTAGCTTTCTACCCAAAGCAGATGATTCCAAAGTGATATTTTCTAATACCTGTGTTGTGCCAAAAGGTGATTGCAGTCTGAAATCTTCATTATTCTACCTGTTCTTTGTCCTACATCAACCAATCCAGTCCCTTTTTACCAGCCAGAATTGCTCATGTAATGCTGATTTTTCATTTGCCAAAAAATAACTGCAGCTCCTGCATTGTGCCTGAAAAGTTATCATCCATTAATCTTGTTAATTACAGTCTAAACAATGAATCATACCAAACACATGCAGCCTGAACATCAGAAACAATTCTATATTATTGGCTATAATCTAGGGCTGCAAATACCAATTATATTCATTGCTGCTTAATCTGTTGATTATTTTTGGTTCAGAAAATGTATGAAATTGAAGAAAAATGTCCATTACTGTTTCTCAAAGCTTAGAATAACAAACTCAAATGTCTTGTTTTGTCCACAGCCCAAAGATATTCTATTTGCTATCATAGGGGAGTTATAAAAAAAAAAATCGCATTTAATATTTTTCCTTAAAATTACTCGTCCAATTATTGGATTTTCAGAATAATTGGCAATTCATTTAACAGACTGATCAATTAATAGTTGCAGCTCTGTGTATTTGCATGTTAAGATTGTTTGATCCAGATAAAAGATCACTTTGTGGCACAACACCTGCATTTTCTTATGCCCCAGTGATGTGGATTAGCCCTTGATGCAGATGAAGGATTAACCAATGAGAGACGATCATTGCTCTCGACCACTCCCTATCTTCGTGCCTGACCTGTGCGAGATGAGAGGAGGACAAATTAGAGCCCACCGGTGCAGGTACATCAGAGGGGGGGCATGGCGAGGAGGTGGGGTCGCTGCTCTCCCTCTGCCCGCAGCTGACAGCCTCGTTACATCCGACAAAGCGTTGCAGGGAGACGGAGCTTTGTGTGGAAAGACGCACCTGAAATTCGTGGATAGCGATCGGCGCATGGTGAGAACAGATTTATGTCGCTTGTGATGGAAAGCTGGGGTACGCTTGTTTTGATCACCTGGGGGTGGCGGGTCGTGCATGATGCAGCGCTGCAGGCAATGTTTTTACAGATTTACAGACTTTTAAAACAAGTAAAAGTTGGGGTTTATGTAAGGATCCATGCATGTAAGCCAGTGTTTTACACACATATTCATTAATAGTGCATAAAGTTATTAGGCTGCTATATTTACACATCTATACCAACTATAACAGCATTTAAATACATTTTTTGAATTCCATCCTCTCATTTAGTACTTAAAAAAGCAGCCACACCAATTTGTTTGGCTTCTTAAGTAAACTAAGGCTACTGTTTCATGTCAGGGTCATAACCTTTGGCCACATTTTAAACCTGCCTTGACCCTTGAGTTGACACACCTAAGAGTGACCAGGTGTTGACAACTAACTACAAGGTAAGCTACAAGGAAAACAAACACATTAGTCCACAGTCGGTTTACCTGTTTTAAGAGAATGACTGATATTTCTTTTCTTTGTGCACACCATCTTAAAGTGGCCCAGAGGAAAATCTCACTGTGCAAAGCTTGCTCTTCTATAGCTTGGGAGCCAAAATTGTGATTCTTATTTAAAGCTTATTTTAGCTTTAGGATTCTCATATATATATATAAATGTGTGTATATATAACATTATGACCACATGCCTGATACTGTGGTGGGTCCCCTTATGTGGTCAAAAATGCTCTGAGCCATTGGGAATGGACAAGAGGACCTCTCAGGGTGTCCTATGGGGTCTGGCACCAGGACGTTGGCAGTGGATCCTTTGGGTACTCTGGCTTGTGCAGTGGGGCCTTTGTCAATCCAACTTGTTCCACTGCATCCTGTTGATGCTTGGAGGTCAAATCAACATGTTGGACCACTGTCACGTTTATTTGGGTGTCTAAGTCTCATCAACACGGACGGATTTCCAGCAGAACACCACATAGTACCAATATGATCAATGTTATTCACTTCACCTGTCAGTGGTCATAATGTTGTGACTGATCGTTGTAAATATGCATATATAGCTCACATGTAGCTCAACTGAGAAAAAATTGAGCCGTTAGTCAAAGTTGGGAATTATATCCTATAAATCTCAAGTATGACTCCTGTTGCTTATTGTTAAATTTCTTTCTCACCTACATCTCCTTGTGAATTTTAGGAGAAAAATATGAGAAACATATCAGACAAAAATCTAACTAAAACAAGACTGAATTGAAAATCACAATTTTGTCTCCCAAGCTATAGAGGAGCAAACGTTGAGAAGTAAGATTTCTATATTCTGGTTGATCCAGACTGATCAACTGAAGATGATTCCAAACCTAAAGGTAATGTAATACTTAAGATTGGGCTTTTAATTTAGTTCCTGCTGTGTTCATCTGTGAAAAGTAATTATCCACTAGAGACTCCAGCCATACATCCTCTGTGTGTGTAGTTTCTAGCTTGCTCTTGTGACACATTCCAGTGCTTCAGTGCATGCCAGGTCCTTTTGAGTTATAGTTAGTTGTGGCTTTTAATCAAACAGTTGTCACAGTAGGGAGGAAAAAAAGTTTCCACATTTATCCCTCTGTTGTTCTAAAGGTAGCTGTTTCAAGTGAGTCACCCTGAAATATTTTAAACTGTCAGGATGTCTCTCAAAGTGACACAGTCACTCCAAGTACAGGTTAGGAGAGCTCTGGGTTTTGTATGAAGTTGGTCCAAAAAGTAGCACTCCTTTCTAATTATAGACTGCAGAGTGGAGACACTTTCCAACCCGAGAACCAATTCAAAACAGACGGCACATCCGTGGCTTAGGCCTTCCTTTTATTTACTGAAGAGGGTGTATTTTTGGGAATGTCCCGATGTGTAGATACATTTTTAATTGGATTTCTGAAAATGAGAATTAATATCTTAAAGGTTTACGACCTGGTTCAACTCAGAAGTGTGAGAGACATTAAAACAGGAGCATGTAGGACTTTGATTAGTATTTTCCTTCCCCAAGCCTATACAGGTTTATCTGTACAGCTATTTCCATTTAGCTGAAGCCACAATTTCAGTGCAGACAGAGCAAAAAAGGTTCTGGCTGACAGAAAGTAGAAAGACAGACTGATGGAGGGTGGAGGGATCCAGAAGAATGCTTGTGAAGAGGCAGCCAATTTTGAGACAGGTGTGTGCACTACACATGCGTGCGTATGTGTGTTTTATACGTCGACATGCCTGGCTGCTTCCCTCTACAAGCATGCATGCTCTAAGCCGCACCCCCCCTGGCAGTAATGAAATCTCTTGTCGGCAGGACGTACCGGCGAGTGCACAAATAAGAGCATCAATAGCCTCTGGTGATGTTTATCAGTCCAGGGCTTCTCAGACAGGCGCTGCATGTCAGCTCTGCAGATCTGTATCACAGACACACAGACTCCTCTTAAACAGAGGCTCCATCCTGCACACAATTCTATCTCTGTCTCAGGAAAACACACAGCTTTGCCTATGCACAAGGTTCCTCTGGCACATCCGTCCTCTTTACCTACAGCAACACACACACACCTACACACACACACACACACACACACTTGAGCCACATTATGGGCAAACTTATCAGCAGCCAGACTTAATCAGACTTTATCTGCAGCCTGTCAACATCCTATGTGTACCCAACAATGCCCATACAGAATAAAGACGGAGCTGACGGATGACAGGTGGGATTGTCAGGCTGATGGAATGTTTAACATGAGGTCAGACTGTAGTTAAGTTTGTTATATACACCTGTGTAAATCAAATGCAATCCAACACAGCATTATGGCATTCGGGTATATGTTTGATAACACTGTGGTGGTCATATTTGGCGGCCATGCAGCTAAATTATTGAATTTTAACATTAGGGATGTAATATTTGAAACACCTGTTGGTACTATCCCTAACTCTAGAACACCATAAACTAGTTATAGCCTCTAGTTCCTGTTTGACACAGTGTCAATAAAATCAGAAAATTGTGAATAAAACATTATTGCAGGACTGCTGAGCTGCATTATATTATATGTTATTATAGGGAGAATCTCCTGCAGACCTGCTTCTTTCCAAAAGTCTCCATGGCTCGTAATCTTAAGCACAGTCAGTTTGAACGACATTTATGGGTAACTCATATCCTGACAACCTATTTCCAAGCTGTTGATCACACTGTAAACATAGAGGACATATAACACATACACCGATCAGCCACAACATTATGACTACTGACAGGTGAAGTGAATAACATTGATCATATTGGTACTATGTGGTGTTCTGCTGGAAAACCTTGGATTTTAACATCCGTGTTGATGAGACTTAGACACCCAAATAAACATTGTCCCAGAACAAGCACACTCCCTCATGCAAATGGCAATCCCAAATGTCACTGGCCTACCCCCGCAGGAAAATGCACCCCACCACATGGCAAAAACATCAAACAATCAGGAACATCTTGAGGAACATGACAATGGCCCAAGATGTTGATTTGACCTCCAAACTTCCTAGACCCCATTCTAATCAAGCATCAACAGGATGCAGTGGAACAAGTTGGATTGACAGAGGCCCCACTGCACAAGCCAGAGTACCCAAAGGATCCACTGCCAACGTCCTGGTGCCAGACCCCATAGGACACCCTGAGAGGTCCTCTTGTCCATGCCCAATGGTTCAGAGCATTTTTGACCACATAAGGGGGACCAACACAATATTAGGCAGGTGGTCATAATGTTATGCCTGATTGGTGTATGTCTTGTTCATCATTATACACCATTATTTGGTATCCTTAGAATTTAAGCTCTGTGGGTTTCACCAATGCTGGCTGCAGAGCATAATGTGCAGTGTGTTATTTAACTTATTATAA
>OMNN01063746.1:11897-32668 GCA_900302755.1 Chromis chromis
CCGGATGCCTTTGGGATGCTTCCCTCGGGAGGTGTTCCGGGCATGTCCCACTGGGAGGAGGCCTCGGGGTAGACCCAGGACACGGGACTATGTCTCTCGGCTGGCCTGGGAATGCCTCGGGGTCCCACTGGAAGAGCTGGAGGAGGTGTCTGGGGAGAGGGAAGTCTGGGCATCGGATGGATGGATGGATGGATGGATGGATGGATGGATGGATGGATGGATGGATGGATGGATGGATGGATGGATGGATGGATAGATAAAGCATAAAAAAACCTCTCTAATTCCATCCAATTCAGACATGAGATAGAGCAGGTTGTGTGTTCAATGCATGCTCCAAGACATTCGGTTTGTTTTGAGATGAAAAAACGCCTACAGCCTTCAGTCCGTGTAGAAATGTACACACAGCCTGCAGTTCATCCCACTTCAGCTGAAAGACCACAGAATTGTAGGTGAGTCACTAATGACGTCACGGTTTTGATGAAGAGTGCAGAACTTTACATTTCTGACAGAATCTGGCAAATAAATTGCAGAATTTTTAAATGGCACACACATTATAAAGCAGTTTTGATGAAATATCACAATTTTTAAGCTAAGATTTGGTTAATTATCCCGAACAGCACATCATGCAATTTGTTCAAGAGCCTTCAGGAAGTTCAAAACGCATGGATCCTTTCTGTATTTACAATTTTTGGCAGATAAATTATGTAATTTTTGTGATTTTTAATGATAACTTGTCTTTTAAACCCTCTGGTTGGGTTCAGAGGGTTAATCAATTGTTTTGTTTTTGGTAAGTTGTACTTTAAATTAGCAACAAAACACATTTTGTATGGTCTTCATATGTGTTGTGTAGAAAGGTGCGGTACTAGTATGAAATAGCATCGTACATTTTATACTCCTGCCACAGTTTTCTTGTCTTTGCTACAAAAGTTTCAACCTTTAGTAGCACCAGCGCTATGCAGAAAAGTTAACGTACAGCCCTGATAAGGTCAGTGTGGGTGGTTGTGTGAAAACAAGGAACCTGACATCAGACACAAAGGTTCCTATTCTGCACCATACGTGTTGTTATGTTCAGCGCTGCCAGGTACTGGAAACCAAATAACTGCAGAAATTATTATACTGCAGGGCAAATAATCATACAATCTATACTGAGATGCACCCACAACTGAGTTCACAAACACGTCTATGCTAATGGTTTGTGCTGTGGTTCACAAGGCCAGTGTTCATTATAATGGCTGCAGGACTCTGTTAGGAATCAATTGTGAGAAAATATGTCACAGCTATAGAGTTTTACCTTAAACCTTGTCAAACCAAAGCATATCGAACTAAATATTTTGAGACTTAAAGCATATAGTGTAAAACGACATACTGTAGGCCGAACCAGGGTCGGGTGTTTATCTTAAAGATAGATTTATTTATGTTTATGAAAGAACCCATGTTTCGCTTTAACAGGAAAAGTGAAACTATACCATTTTCAAATACATTGTGAAAAAGCTAAATGATCATACAAATACAGTTATCGGACTTTTGGAAACAACTGGTTAGATTTAGGCCACTGAAAGACTACGTCATCCACCATCCATCCATTTTTCTGGAATTGAGTCATGGTGGCCGCAGACTAAGCATGGTATTTACATTATATTACACCAAGGTGATCCCAGGCCAGATGAGATAATGAGATACATAATTCCTCGGGCAAGTTCTGGGTCTACTCCAGGATCTCCTCCTAGTTGGGCGTCCTAACCAGATGCCACCTCAGCTGGTTCCTTTCAACATGAAGAAACAACGATTCTACTCCAAGCTCCTCCACCGATCTCTAAGGCTAAGCCCAGCGACACTGTGGAGGTGACTAATTTTGGTCGCATCTATCCGTGATCTTATTCTTTCAGTCACTACCCAGAGCTCATGTCCATAGGTGAGGGTTGGAACGTAGATCATGTGATCTAGTGCTGCACCAGTCCGTCTTCCATCATGCTCCATTTTCTCTCGTGAACAAGATCCTGAGATACTTAAGCTACTTAAGCTACTTGCCTCTCACAGAGAAGGACTTGGAGGCGCGGACACTCTTTCCAGGCTGCTTCATCCTCATCTAATAACATTCATCATGGTCTGATGAAGCTAACAGAACCACATGATCTGCAAAAAAACAGATACAAGCTTCTGAGACATCTTCCTTATCTGTGCCTTGACATCCTGAACAGGACTGGAGACAAGGGGCAACCATGGCGGGGTCCAACACCCATTGAAAACATGTTTGTGCCAAAAATACAAACACAGTTTTCATTTTGGTTGTACAAGGACCAGCTGGATCGTACACAACGGCCCCGGTACTCCAGTAGTACCCCCATAGGGTTCCCTGCAGGACACGATGAAAGACCTTTTCCAACTCCACCAAAACATGTGGACTGGATGGTCAAACTCAGTCTAACTATGACTTGGTTGTAGTTTGGAAATATTTTCATTAGGGTTTACCAAAACTTACACATCTATCCCAGACCACTATGTTTACCTAATTTTCTCTAGAATGTATTTGCTAATACAAACCTATTGTACATAACTATTTCTCGATGGTTTTTATTTTTTTTGGTTTGCAGTGCTGAGTACCTGCATGACAAAATAAGGGAACGTTTCATTAAACTGAGACTGTTCAACAATTGCGGGTATAAAATACCTCCTATAATGTGGTAAGCATTACAGATTCATGATATTTAACATTGTGGGAGCCTCTTGAGAGTGGCTTTTTAAAGAAGTGGAAAGAAAATAAGTGTTTATTCTGCTTTTTGGGTCATTTCTATTTACTGTTTTCTGGCTGGGGTGGCAGTAATGTCACGGACCATTTGTCAGAGACCTTGAGGAGAATTGATAAAAGTATAGCAAAGTTGAAACGTCTACATCAGACGGGCTCATCACAAACTATATTGTTATTTCTCGGCTATTTTGCAACCCAAACACTGCCTGACCCGAGACCTGCTGCGAAGCAGCAAAGTGATTGCTTTGGTAACAAGGAAGCTGTTTCTCTAGACCCCAGCAGTGTCCCATGATGGATTATGAGTTTGAATTTACAACGACATCTGTCATAGCGAAGGATCTAATAGAGTTTCAGACACAACGGGGCTCCAGGACTGGAATTTGACTCTTAATTATGCAGCCAGTCTCAAGACACTCTCAGTTTTAAAAACTCTAAATTTGAAATGTATCAAAATAATGTTGATCAATGCACTGAAGCACATTTTCTTGGGGCCCCACAACAATCAAAGTGGTTTGAATGACTTGTTTACTGAGCCACTGGTCAATGCCCATTACCATTTGAAGAACTGCACACTCTCGCTAATAATTAACCACCATGCTGCCGAGTTAATGAAATTATCAAGTACCTCGAGGTGTTTTAATACACTTTAAGGTCATTAGAAATGGAAACCTGATAGGAACAATGCAGCCAAAGCAGATGGCAAAGAGAAAGACGGCATCTAGTGCTCGTTGAAACACATGGTGACGATCATCACAATTTACCACCTGACCACAGACATCACTATGAGGAAATCAGTGCAGCAACAGATTTTACTGCCAGTAAACCAGCAAAGTGTTTTTGGCAAAATGCCTTAATATACTTTATATAACCACTTTAGCCTATTTATTGACTGTTAGCGAAATAGTCACAGTGCCACTTTGGATGGATTGTCATGATGTTGGGTTTAGATAGTAGTGGTATCCAGAGGATGAAATCAGATATCTTGAGCACCTTTTATTCCACACATGAAATACAGAAAACAATTAAAAAACCTGGACCAGATATTATTGGACGCAGACCCTTGAAGGGCCTCTACATGGTTCCCTAAGTCCATCGGTCTAGGAGGGTGCCGCTTAAGTGGAGGTGTTGGGGCTCATAATATTTCTTATCTCATCCTTTGATAATGTGATCCTGGTAAACTCCAATATGCTTGTGTTAAAAAATGTATCCTGAATTAATAAAATTCCATCATCTCATGAAAGGTCTTAAATATCTGGTCTCTTTTGGTCTCAATGTCAAATTTTAAACCCACCTGGGACATTTTATTCAACGAAAGTGGTTCAGATTTATCTAAATTAATCTTTCCTTACAGCCCAGATTCCCCTATGTCCTCATGCTGCCTGTTTCATCAGCCAATTACATAAAATTAGCATTATTCATGACCACCTAGTTTGATTAGAGGCAAACCTGGGGCCACAGCACCAATCAAGCAATATCACCTAATGAATGATGGACATTTTCTTACAGCACATCTTTAGGAATGGCTGCACCTGGAGATGTAAGCATGTATAGAGCGATAGAAATGTGTAATTTGGCTGCTGAACAACCAGCAATAGCACATAACACTCATCATCTTGCAAAGCAAACTCTGAATACAGAAATTTAGCTTTAGGAAAAGGGTTTCATAAGGCTTTCTGTCATATTTGATTTGACTTTTTGGTGTGACGACCTCAAAAATGCTCACTGTCAAGACGAATTTCAAATATCTTAGAAAGACAAAGAAGATAGTAGGGATCCCACCATGACCCTAGAGCTTATTTTTCTTGCTTTATACAATTCCTCCACCTTAATTAAGTAGCTTAATTTCCCTGAGTTTGGTTCTTCCTGTTAAAAGGGAGTTTTTTCTTTACACTGTCACCAAAAAAGCTGTTCAAAGGGAATCATTTAAATTTGTTGGATTTCTCTATAATATAATATTGTAAGGTCCACCTTTGTATTTAGCTGTGGTGCAAATCACACTGAGGCTTATGGTGTCCAGTTTTACAAAACTATAAGAGTAATTTAAGACCCAAACATCCCCGTTAATGTGACCCCACAACCATCAAATCAGAGTATATCTATTGACTGTTTTAGTAACATAGTGATGATAGCACTTTGGATAGACTGCCATGAAGTTGGGTTTAGACGTCCTCTTTCTTTGTGCAGGACTGAGCTGCAGCCTAATCAGCAGCAAATGAAGACACCTGCACAGGGCCTGGCTCACCTGCCTCTAATCAGACACTCGACACTAGTCTGTGGTCTCCTCGCGCTCACTGGTGTCTGGATTCTCCCTCAGCAAACCGTGACACCTTGTTTTCCATCATGTTGGTGTGACATTTCTATTTTTTAGTTAATGATTTGCCATGAAATCTGTTAAAACATCCAAATCCCTGCTTAAGACTGGTGAGACTCTTAGTAGTGTTGTCTTAAGCAATTTTTCAAGTATTATTGGTTTAAGCAAATTTCCAGCACCATTTTGAGGATGCAAATAGGAAGAAAATAACAAAGTGAGTTCTTCTACTGTTAACATCACATTGGAATGCCAAAAAAATAAAAATAAATACAACTTAAATCCCACATTTGAATGTCTAACCGCAACAATATTAATAAGGTCACTTCAGCATTACTTTCCGCTCCACTTGGACTACCTGTTTTTTTTGCTATTTTTATCTTTCTTACATAATCCCTCTGCTGTGGTACAATTAAAATCTTCCCTTTGGTGTTGAATGGAGCATGTAGTTGCATTTAATCCATTGCTCATTTATTTGCATGGAGTTTTATCAAGGTTATTTGGCAAAAATGCTGCACCATTTTTGACATAGCTCAGGCACAAATCTATGTTTGTGTCTTTCTCCTTTGCTTTTACTCGCCTCTATTTATGCAGACCTGGATGAACTAGACTGTGTAGCCAATGCCCCTGTTTACTCTGCTGTAAATTACATTTTGGAAAAGCAAAATGATTGAAGGAAAAACTATTATTAAGTGAAGCTAAGTGCAAATTTATCAAAACTAGCTTTAAATGACGCTGGAACAATGTCATATATTGTCTGTTGTGCGTGCAATAAAGCCAAAGACATTAACAGTCTACACTTGGATTAAAGTTCACATCAGTTCCACCAAAAACTAAATGATCTGTCTTTTATATCCCTCGAATCCAACGTGCTACATGAGATGCTTCCATAAGCTGGCAACAAGAGAATTGTTGTGTATTCTGTTTATCTGTACTTCCTGAAACCTTAGTATGATTCCAATCCAAGCACTGGACACTATGTTTGCATAAACTTCCCACAATGCACTGCAGTAGTCATACCAAACAATGACGAACAGCAACCAAGGCAGTTCAGCTCTAACATCTGTTGCTGTTCATTTTCATGGGAAATGGTGTGTGAAGTGTTGAAAATTCTGTCTGCCATCAGGCAAGCAGAAGCCATTATGGAAGAAGGGAATGAGGTAACGCACCTCCCACTGGATATGAGGCTTTCAGGACGTAGCATTTTAACACGAGTATACGAGTTGAAAGGATGGATACTGGAGCTGCATGGGTCTGATCTGTAGTTACTGGTCCCACCAACTGGTCCAGTGTTTACATTTTCTTGTGTTTGTTTGTCTCACCATAACTGGTTGAGGCAGATGGCTGCTTTCCCTATGCCTGGTTCTGCCGGAACAGAAATTGGGTTTGCTCCCCTTCACTGTCATCTGGGTTTCCTTCTTTTGCTTTGTCCATCAAAGCACTTTGTAAACCATTGTTTAAAAAAAGTGCTAAATAAATATATCTAGTCTTCTTACTAGCATGGTTATGGGATTGTTGTGCTTCATTTGAGTTGTATTCGTGTTCATTCTTGTTTTGTATTTCAAAATTCTCCCAAGGGCTTACAGGGCTGGAAAGTTGAAAAAAGTTGAAAAAAAAAAAAAAGCTGAAAAGTTTCGCCCACTATGAGCAAACAACTACTACAGTTCTTGGCAAAAAAAAATCAATCTGAGGGAGTTAACGGACAGTAAGTCCAATTTTGTATCACATCTGTTCAATCTGCTTTTTTAAATGTGTGTTGTTGTTTTCCAACAATTGAAAGTATTGACATTGTAAGCATGGCTCTCGAGTCGAGAACAATTGAAACACTTTTTCTGGGCACTTTTGTGTTTTTATAAAGAGTGGCATTGGAGAGAGACAATGAATGTTAGACATTGTGCTCTAACCACTCAGCTTTTATACCTAAATCACCATTTTAACTTTTCTATCAGACGTTTCACAGGGAGTCAGTCACTAAGCACCACTAAAATCTAAATCTTTGTGCTGCCAGCGGTTGAAGCTGTGCATCACTTGAACCAAATAACCTCCACAGTTACACAATACATGTGTAAATATAATCCTAAAGAGTCCCACCACCAGATTTCTGGGGACAATCCTTTCCATTTTGAAGCCAAACACGCCATTAAATTCGACAAACCTTTCTGTTTAGAGGAATGAACCCTTCTTTCCTCTAAGAGTGTTACACTTTTTTGTATTTAAGGTATAGAGTGGTTAACGTAAGTGTTAGAGAGATAAAAAGGAAAGCAGAGAGGCTGTTCCCTTCTACCTACAGCACTGACAGTGTTGGATAAATGTGCCTGTTAACTAGCCATCTGCAGTGATTGACAGCTTTAAGTGAACAGAACCAAGTCAGCATATCTGATAATTGGCAATTGTCGAAGGGGAGCGGAGTGAAGGTGCTTGTGTGATGGAAGAACGGATGAAAAGGGATGGAAGGTGGTGGGGGAAATCTGACCTCCTCCTGCTTGTCTTTATTTCTTGTCACTTCCTGGCACGGAGCCCTCCCTCATTTCATCTTGTTCATCATCTCCCTTGACCTTTCCGTTGGACGGCCTCCCTCCCTCGGCACCGCGTCGCCTCGTTCACCCAAGAACGCTGCCAAATCTGGCTCGAACCCACCGTGGAGTCCCACCCCTCGCTGCACCCAAAGGAGTGTCAGATGTGGTAACTGTCAGACCCGGGCAGCTCCCTCCGTGTCACCTGCTCATTAATTTAAATAACTCTCGGTGGCTCACGATCCTGTCCTTTACTTCGCCAATGTGACATCTGCGTCACCATTACTCTGCCGCTGACGGTTGACGTCCTGTTCGCGTGTCGAGTTGTGCAGGTGATCAGGATTGATTGGACAAAAAACGAATTCAGCAGTGAAAAATTGTTGCATGGTTGTGCTTCTTGTTGATGATCTGCAATTAGGCATGACTCCAATCTGCTGCAGGCATGGTTTGTAGAAACATAAGTCAACAAATGCTTCCCTAAAATAAACCCAGTGGATCTATTAATAGTCATTTGGCATCTTTGAAACACCCAGAAAACTATATATTGTTCCCTTTTGTAGTTATATCATGTGGAAAAAGTGTTTTTGGACCAGTTTCTATTATAACAAGAAAGAGAAACAGATTCCATGTCATCAACTCATGTATAAAATTACCTTGCCAAGTGATCTCATCAGACAATCCAAGCAGGGGTAAAAGGACGTGCCTTAATGACAGGGCCCTTGTGTCTACTTACATTACCATGCTATGAATGTTCCAGCCCACTTTTAGCTCTCCACACGGATGCCAGTTCTTTATTACCTCCTCCTCCCAGCCCGCTGACGTCCTGGAAAGAGGCTATTAGAAACAGCCGACCTGGATCTCGCTATCGCCTCTGACAATTCATTTCATGGACATTATTCATGAACCTGACTAATGTTCAGTAATCACTACTTCAGCCCTTTGTAATCATTTCTTTTTCTTTTCTTTTTTACTGGACTGTGAATACATTTTTATCTGGAGGGACATTCAGACATAGTTCTGCATAATATTGTGTACAGTGCAGTGAGTACATCCCTGTGCAACATTGCTTAAATGTCAAATGATTCAAAATTGTAACACTTTATAATAATTGCGTTGTCATCTTGTCAGACAGCATTTTGATGTATCCACAGGTATTTTGAATGTTGCCATCTATAAGTGTCAACTCCCTATGCTTCTTGCTCTCTTGCAGCCTCATATCATCACCGTCACCTCCATGCTTCACTGTCAGGACTATGCATTCACTACGGTAGTCCTATCCAGGTTCCCATCAAACCTACTGGAGACCCCATCTGAGCCAAACAAATTTATCACCTGATCACAGAAGATCACAGAAACTTAAAAAAGTTTTATCTTGCAGTTTTGTACTGGACAGCAAGCAAGGGTGTTTTTCTTGGACACCATCCATAGAGGTTGACATTGGAACCATCCCTCACACTGTCTGAGCTGCCACAGAAACTCAGATTTTCAATAATAACCCCTGTGTCAAGTCTAAAGCACTTGCCCACCTATGTTTGAGAGCTAGTTTGTGCAAGTAGTGCACTGTCTGTGGCATCATTTTGGAGACAGTTACTGTGAAGATTTATTTTTGTCCTCTCAATTACTGCAGCGTTGGACACCGATCTTCCTGTATCCTTTTCAATCTTTCTGAAGACTCGTCATCAGATATTTCTGGCAATTCTATTCCATGTGGGGCCATGATGCAGACATGCAGATAGACACAGTCGATAGGTCTGACTTTGAAAAAAAAACATGGTGTTCACAGGTAATTTTATAACCTGGAATTAGACTAAATGGAATTGGTGTTTCTACTTCGGGGCCTGTATAGGAAATACTCAACTTGTCAACATATAAAAAATGTTGAGAAATAATTTTCTCAACATTTTTATTCAATTTTGAATAATGTGACATGTAACATTGCACAGGGGTGTACTCACTTCTATTGTATACTATAACCTCTGCTCCATTTTCTTCATCTTGCTTCTCCTTTTGGAGAGGAAAATAGAAATACTGGTCCAAAGACACTCAGTCCATGACCCTTGATTGCACTGTGGAGTGTTCAAATGGCTCAATCACTCAAACATTCCAAACATATAGTATGTGATGGTTGAAAATGTCATGGCAACACCATGGGCATTAAATTGTCCCTGGAACCTGGCTGTATAGATTTCACATCCAACAATGTTGACCAATACAGTTCTTATCCATAAATTGCAATAATAAGACTATTATTTATATTCACAGTTTATATAATCTGGTTGAATTTCATATGCATCATTTAAGCTCCAATCATCATTAAGCAGATATGATGCAAGATGATGGGGCAGTGGTGGCGCAACAGGTTAAGCAACTGGCTTCTGATCAGAAGGTCGGAAGATCGATCCCCGACTGCAGCCCTAGAGCAAGGCCCTTAACCCCTAACTTCTCCCCGGGCACTGCACTGCACTGCAGCAGCCTACTGCTCCTACTACATGTATTAGGATGGGTCAAATGCAGAGATGTAATTTCCCCAAGGGGATTAATAAAGGTAAAATTATTATTATTACTAAGATGACGAATAAAAACAAATGGAATGGTTGAAGTTCTATTGACATTTAAGGTGCTTTGGGTACCTGAAGTCGACACATGCATGGAGTAACATGCAAGAAACAACTACACCTTATAAAACTCTTTTCTACCTCACTAATGTTGACTAGCGAAGATGTGATGGCACCTTTATTCTTCTCCATTTGTCGCACATTTGCAAAGAAACCTTACAAGGCCATTCTGTTAAACATGGAACAACCTGTACTGCATCCACAATGCCTGCAAGGAATGAGAGCTTGCTTAGCTGCATTTTTATCACTTAACCTATTCAATGAGCTTGACCTCAGCCTGCACTTAACCTTCTCCACAGAATGGATCTTTCAAATGCGGCTTGATTTGCTCAACAAAAGGAAAAACACAAACTACGCGCGCTCACCACACCAATTACAACCACCTATCCGTGATATTGTTTTATAGATGTACACACATATGCACTCCTGTACTTAATACATCTCTGGTGAAAATGAAGTCTTTGAAAATTTCGTTGCACCTTCAAATCTTGGTAGAATTAGTCTCAGTCCTTGTTCTGAGGTTTTTTTGAGCTACCAGATCCCAACAGTTTTTCATAATAATACCCATTCAGTGATGGAGCCAAAGTGGGAAGACCTTCAAGTGATAACAACAATTATAAAAGCATATAAAGCTTATGCATATAGTCGGAACTGGCTCGTAGATAGCTGCTTAGGGTGCCTTAAGGTGGAAATCAGTGTTACAGTTACCTTTTCTGGCATCTCTAGGTTCAGGGATATGAGATGGGGTGAGGGGTTTGGACGTCCTGAGGGAGCTTCAAGATGAGTCGCTGCTCCTTCCCATCAAAAGGGGCCGTTGAGGTGTTTCAAATCTGATAGGGATGCTTCCCGAGTGTCTTCCATTGGAGATTTTTCATGCATTCCCAACAGGGAGGAGATCCCGGTGTAGACCCAGAAGTCACCGGAGGGATTACATATCTCATCTGGCCTAGGGACACCTCTGGATCCCCAAGGAGGTGCTAGAAAATTTTGGTGGGGACAATGCCCTGCTGCCACTGTGACCAAACCCTGGATAGACAGAGGCAAATGAAAAGGTCACAGTAGAAACATTATCAACAAAACATCATGATGGAATAAACACTGCCTGCTATCATGATGTGATACATATAACCAACGCACACTAGACTGTGCATCTAGATCTGCAGCTGCAAAAGAGTCAAAAAAAGACAAAACTATAAGGTGCTCGAGGAAAGAAGCAGAAGAGAGAACAATATAGAAGTAATTGTGCAAACCAGAAAGTTATGATTTGATGACTACCTAGCTGTAGTTAGTTAGCTGGAAAATTAGTACCATAATGGGCTCCCACTGATTTATGGTGTAGAATCATCACAATATACTTCATTTGAAAACATTAATATACTGTACTTGCTTCATAAATATAGCCGATGTTCTTTCATTTACCTTGTATATGGTTCATGAAGCCTTTAGAGGCATTTTGTGCCTTTAAAAATACTTAATACCATGATTACTTTTTTATTCTGCATGCTGCCCTTGCTGGATGCACTGTAAGATTTTGTAGTTATCTAGCTGTCAGTATAGTAGTCTTTGATTTTAAATGCATTATAAGGTGCAATGTATCACCTACACGTTCAGTATACTGTGGAATTTGATTTGGCACATCCCTCCTCACGGCCCAGAGTGCAAAAAACAAACTGCGGGTAAAGTGAACTAGCAATCTGAAATTGCCGGTAGGTGTGAAAGTGGGTGTGGAAGGTTGCCCTTCAGCCCTGTGACTCGTCCACGGTCAATCTGGTGAGGTTTCAGCATGATGAAAACAGAGAGGTGGATGGACACCAGAAGCTAGTCACCACCATGATTTACACATATGGCAGAGCATGATTTTGGGGGAAGTCAGTTATTTCTTGCCAGTTGTGTTAAATAGTTGTGCAGTTGCAGGTGTCCAGGAAGCTGTCAGCGGTGTTGTGAGAACAAGTATCAAAGTCTGACAATACCCTTTTCAACACCCGTTCGTACAGCCTGAACTTTCTCCCTGCTGCATGTTATTATTCTCCCCAAAAGTCGGCAGACACTTTGAATTTTGTTTGAGATAATAAAAAAAAAACACCTCCTCTTTCCTAAATCGAAGAATGAGCCCAGCGTTTATTTTGAGAGGTACATTTCCGCCTTTTCCAATCCATGATTGAAGGACGTTTGAAGTAAAAAGTCAAAGTGGTTGCTTTTCTTAAGTTCTATTAAGAATTCTGGTTTGTCAGCTTAAGTCTGTAATCTAAAGTTAAAGGCTAGTTTCTGAGACAACAGCCACAAATATGTTCCAAAAGTAAGTATACTTGAAAGCACCCAATACAAATGGAGTTTTAAATTTAGGAACTGTACACTCACTGCCATTATTAGCCAAGCCGGGTTGGTCACAGTCCTCCATATAAGCTACACTAACTCCAAAACAAGCAGCTATGAAATGAAGAAAAAAAGTGGAAATTGTCCGAAATGGCTGTTTACATTGCAAAAAATATGGTCTATTACTCTAATTAAAACTTTAATCTTAAGAGGCTTACCATTAAAACTATTTTCACACGTGTGGGGAGCCTGCAGGAAACCAACTGGCACCAGAGCGGTGTGGGATAATTAATGTGTCTGTCCTTTCTGGGGTACAGTTAATAAATACAATAAAGCAATAATTAGCTTTGATATGTCTTAGATTTGTTGCCTGATTAGTCATTGTTCTAATCATATCAAGAATGTTTTATAGAAAACTCACCTGGATCTGCTGTTAATGATACTACTGCCACTCACAGCCTCTTGTGTTGTATTTTACAACTTGTTTTTGGTTAAAACCCTTGTTTGGTAGAATGATCTTGATGTTTGAAACCTATTTGCATGACAGGATGGTGTGTTCTGAAGCTTGCAAAATAAGTGCTGGCCTGTATTCATAGAAAAAAAAAGACTTTTCAGTCAGCCGATACACTTGGAATTCATTTTTATGTAAATGTGGAGTATGTACAGCACTAATGTATGGATTCTAGCCTCTGACCCCATCTGCTCCCACGAGGAAACACGGAGTTCAGCCCAGCAGTGAGTTAGGACTTGATGGAAAGGCTCCACTTTGACACAGTTGGATGCTGGGGTGGAGCTTTTGAAATGGTGGGAGCAGGAGCAGCAGCATATCTTTAAATGCATGGAGAGGCAGCAAAAGGCAGAACAATGACGGCTTAAATACCTCAGCATGATAACATGTATAAGTCAAACATGTAGGAAAGAGCAGGAACTTTATATTACTTTTGATTCCAGAGTCTTGCTATCCTCTGAGAATATAGATCCCAATTAAGTTGTTGGAGCTGCAGGAGTCAACGATGTAATTGCAATTGAACAATTGTGTTACAGAATGAAGCAGTTTTTACGTCATGAACAGCTTTGGATACCCATCGACACAAATATGATGTTGTTATTATACTATTTTTCCAGTCCACGGGGGTCTGCTTGGGCGACTTTGTTGCATACATGCAGTAGGTCTTCGATACATATTCTGCACATGCATACCATTGTCCTCATGGCACAAATTATGGATTGCACACGGATGTCCACTCCTACCAAGTTGATGAGATGACGAAATGTATAAATACATCATATGGAAGGTATAACACTATAGCCTTAAGCCTTGATTGTAGTCCTGCAGATGCTGTTATGCTACTTTCTTTCTCTGCAGGAGTCCACTTGGAGGACTGTGTTCCATACATGCACAATAGATCTATACATATCACAAATGCACACTTCTGTAGAACGAGTGCACCTGCATTGAACACAAATTCTGGCCCACACGGATTCTCGTGGTGAGACCATTTACAAATAGGCTTTAATTTTATGTACATATTTTCCACTCCAGAGTTACAGCTCTATTACCAGACACAATGATTATACATCCCAACAGTAAACCTGTCCTCTTTTGTAGTGGCAAAAAAAGTGACTCATTTGACGACTTTTTTGATTTCCACCTTCTTCCCATTGCCTCACCCAGCTGGTTTTCCCTTGGGTCATGTCTGACCAGTCGAGGTGGGAACTTGTCGTGACTCCCTTCTCCCCACTTATGAGAAGGTTGGAATAATCTTCGGATTCTTATCAGAGGAAATTGGGTCTCTTGGTAGCCGGCAGGCATGACTGGGCCGGTGTGGTTCTGCCCTTCAGGGAGTTCAGGCGACCACGATGTCCACGGTGGCCCTGCTGTCAACTCATATATCCATTTGCTGCCTTTTACATTTCCAAAGTGAGGTGTACAGGCACACATGAGGGCACATAATAGAGAAGAGCTATGCTGCTGAGCACAAGGACCTATAATGGAATATATTCCTTGTCTACACTTGAGTGGCTCTAAGAGGGGCTATAAATAAGCAGTAATATGCATGTGGGGGAAGTCAGGGTGGGAGTCAGAGCAAAGATAAGACTTCACTTTCACACCTCTTGACCTTAAAGGGAACAGCTCAAAGTCAAAACAACCAAGTCAAATTGAACAGGGTCACTTTTTCCATGTTTATTAAATGCTGTATGGTTATATTTATTGCTACATTAATATATACAGGATATACATTATTTACTGATCAATGTTAAATTAAAACCACTGACAGGTGAAGTAAATAACACTGATCACCTTGCAGAGGTATGCGGACAAGAAATAATGTTAGCAGATAGGAAATGTTTCAGGAAAAGCAATAATGACAAACTGCAATTTTTTTCGATTAAACTGTTCAGATGAAAAAAAAGTAGAAAAAGCTTATTTACCAACCAAAAAAAAACACATGCTAGCAGCAGGAAACCTCAACCAACTCTGCAGAAAACACTAGAGAAGTTAGAGGAAATGCTGGTAATGCTGGTCAGCCATTATTAGCTGTACTTCATACAGGATTTTGCCATCTTCTCAGCGTACTGGAGACCAAGCATTTATATCCCAGCTGCCGAAAACATCACAGAAGCCGTGCTAAGAGAGCAGCATGACGTTTTCAAAAAGCACATTGACAACCTGTTGTAGCGTATTTAGCACAGGATCATCTGCGTAAGTTGTAATTGAGCCATACTGTGCATGGGTGGAGTGGAGTCCTCCAAGCCGACTCCAGTGGACCAGTAGCAGCTGTTGATGTGTCTGCAGCATCCATGTGTATGTTTGCATCGACTATAATTAATAAGTTGAGCTGAATGGACGACAGACATTCAGCTCAACTAGACTATAAAAAGACTCCAGCAAGTTGTGCCGACCTGCTTTAGCAGCATGTTCTCCATTATACAATGAAGCCACTGCACTCCATTATGCAGGGTCATCGGGTAGAAGTGGGAACATTTGGGTCTGAAAATGAGCTCCTAACTCACTTACCAGCGGAAAAGATGCTTTATGTTCTCGCTACATTTGAGGAGTTCACCAAAAAAGTTGCTTTGGGGTGGGGTGTGATTCCTGCAGTGACCATGACATCAAATGCACAAAGGGAGTCTTTGATGTAGCTTCACTGGCATTGGGAAAAGAAGAAAAACACTCTATTGCATTGTAGCTGTACTTGACAATGCATTATACATGTATGTCTATGTATGTGTGTGCATGCATGTGGTGGCAGTGTCTTATTTAATCAGGAAAACTTGTAAAAAATTGTAAAAGGTCATTTGTTCCAATTATGGAACAGCATCATATCGTCAGTCAGAAAGTGAATAAGTCATTGATAGAACTGATAGAAGTACTCATATCGGTACTCGGTATCCATAAGCACTAAAATGAAAGTACTTTTACTTGGTCTGACAAAAAGTGGAATTGCTACTGTCAATGAAATATAACATGCCCTTATACTCTTCACACTAAACCCCAAGAAAACCAGGAAACAGCATGACACTTCTTAAAGGCTGTAAATGTGCAGCCTGTTCAATCTTGCAAGGCGCAAGAGTTTCATTAACAGTCCAATAATTGCTGCGGCATGTATGACACAAGTCTATTATTGTACTGACTGAATTAGTGCTGTGGAATTGTAATTTTTACTGACTTTATTGAGACGGCAAGAGAGCAACTAAGAGCAGAACATGTTTTCTAACAGGTGAAATCAGAATTAACTTCCTGTCATGTACAGTGCCGTGCAAAACTATTTGCCCCCTCCCTACAGAAATCTTCTATTCTTGCATATTTCTCACACTCAAATGTTCCAGATCATCAAAATAATGTTCATATTTATTAAATATTATCCAGAGATAACCCACTAAACGCCATTTTTAAATTATGGTTTACTGAAGAATTATTGAAAACCTATATCACCCATGTGAAAAACCTAATAACTGGTTGGTCCCTTGGTAGCAACAACTGCAGTTAAACATTTGCGAAATCTTGTGATCAGTCTTTTACATCACCATGAAGGAATTCTGGCCCCCTCTTCTCTGCAGAATAGTAATAGAACAGTATATATATTGCATTCTAATTGTCTCAGTATCGATATCCATATGGCAGAAACTAACCTGCTTTAATGACTAGACAAACTGCAGTTTGATGACTTAAAATGCAGCCAAATTCCCCATTTCACTGTAAAAATCCTCTAATCTGAGCTCAGGCTAAAAATGTGTTTTATGTCAGGTCTCGAAACAGGAGCGGTGACCGCGGGGAAGCCCTGCCAGGAGTTTTATTTTGACGGATAAATAAAGGTGTCATGAGCATCTTAAACATTTATCCTCGGCTGGTGGAGCCGGTGAAAGGTGACAAAGAGGAAGCAGTTGGAGGAAATGAAGCCTCATATGGCTGAAATGCTTCCAGTGGTGTATTCTGACCTGTGCAAGTGCAGAGCTGGTAAGCTGGTGATTTCCGTAAGTGTCATACACACTATATTGTTATTTAAAAGCTGCTGAGGATTGAGTTTCAAACCCAATAAGACCAACATGAAGAAATGTTCCAACTGTATCGGGCTGTTGTGGTGAAGCTGAACTATGAGTTTCCTTTGCAACATTTCAGATAAACTCAGAATCTAAGACACTAAATAGTAACCAAGGCAGCCATGATTAGTTGTCAAAAAATACACCTATAGACACCTATGTTTGGTTTTTAACATTTTCTTTCTAAAATGCTTTAATTTTTGGTATCAAATGTTTTTATTTTGTGTCACTGTATCATTTTTGCGTCATAATATCCAGTGTTTTTGGCTCCAATCACTGGTCACCTGCAGTCAGCGCTACAGTTTTAGACCACAGTGGTGACAGCAGAGTCTGACTTAGTTAAATGTACAAAAGTATAGAAGCATTTCAAATGATTGCAGAACAAAAATGTGGTTTATACCTTGCGTAGAGCAACATTTCCGGTCCTCTCTGCACTTTTTTCCACGTGAATAATTCACCCAATACAATGTTGTTCCATTGAGCTACACGAGGAAGTGAACGGACACCAGGAGTCCTTTGGGTCCTCCAGCTTTTCCCCAGGATTTGCTGCTGCTGTGACCTTTTTGTCGGTGCTGTGGAGCTATGGGTGGAATTAGCATGTCTTAACTAGCCCCTAAAGCTGCAAGCAGATCAATATGGCTTCCAGTGAGGAGGGCAGGACTGGGGTCACAAGTCAGCACAGACCCCCTACCAACCACTGCCATCTATTGAATCAGTCTCCTTCCATTACCACGCTGTCTTAAACGAAAAAACATCAGCATCTTGGAGGTCATCAGACCGACTCCTTCACCCAAGCAGCCCAATTAAAACACTTGCAACTGTCGAGAAATTGCAGTCGATCCGAGCCCGAACCCAAACAGCTCGACTGAGGTTCCCGTCGAAAGGTTCACAAAAAGGTGCCGAAACACAGATGCCACCATCAATTATTCAGCAAAAAGGTGAATATTTCACATACGCTGGGAATACAGGTTGGGTCCTGTGTATGTTTGTAGGATAAATATTTAAAGATCAATATGTTATCGGTGTGAAAGGGAGCGGGGCGTCCTTGGGGGAATAGCAGGGAGAAGCATGGATGAAAAGCAAATAGCGACTTAAAATGAAATCAGAAGTCACTTAGTTTGGCTATAAAATGTATTCAGAGACAGGTGCTATTGAATTAAAGATCTTGGAGAGAAAGGAGCTTGGATTGAGGCTTCTGTGGCCTAGTTCTCCCATTCAAAAGGAACCATTACCTCCATGTATTATTGATGATTAGTCTTTTCAAAGCCGAGGTGTGAGGCCGACAATCCCGCTCCTCCACCGGCGACTGAAAGAAAGCGTCTCCTCGCCTTGTTTGGCTTCATCTGCGCTTCTGTGTCACTTGATATTGGCCAGGTGTTGAGATTTATCTGCACGTACTGGTGCAGAGCCTCACCTTCAAACTTAATTAGAAATCAAATCGATTGGTTCAAGAGCAGATGTGCTTCTCCAACTGGAAGTAATCTGAATGGACACAGTATTTGATGGGTTATTTGTTGGGTTTCTCACTCCGTCGCAGATGCCTTAATCCACTTCCCCTTTTAATTTTACACGGCGGAGCTCTTATTGTTCGGGACTGTTTGTTTTTACCGTTTGAGTGGTGGGTGTTTATTTGGGGGATTATTTCTTTGGAGGTGGAGCAGGTGGGATGGATTTGGGGAATGTAACACACACCTCTGTGTAACCTTTGTGTAGGTGCCTTCTAGTACCCTTTAATAATTAGCAGATATAGCAAGGTAAGCTACTTTTACCAGTAACACTAGTAATACCAGCTTATAAGGGATGTTGGGCCTGATCAGCAGACTCAGGGAGCCTAGATGTAAGTAACAACAGAGGAAAATACACACAATTTGTAGAAAAAGAGGTAGAATTTATTGATTGAGTTATGAGTGGATCCAAGTTTGCATGTAACAACAATAAACAAAATTGCGCGCTCTTATAAAATAAAATAAAATAACCCAGTCTTGTATAGTCCTTTTAGTCCTTTTCAATATGTCTGATAAGTGTTCATTCAATGTCCTGTTTGTTGTGACGAGTCGGGTCACTATCTACCAGTGGGTTCGATTCGTTAGGCTGAGGCTCACCTACCAGTACTGGAAAGATGATCCTTTCTTCTCTGCAGCACTGTGGATCGGATAGTGCATCCACACACACACAAAAACACCTGACCTAGAACAAGGCCAGAATAAAGTAGCTTAATATACAGTAAACTAATATCCATTAGCTTAAAGCTACAAGTCAAAGTGGTTCTACATTCATTTGTTAAATATATGGCCAATATGGCCAATAATAAATATGCTTGTGTTTTTAGCACTGGGCTACATTTGCCTTTTGTAGGCCTAATTATGAAGCCCTACACATATTACGGGGGACGTGTGTGCAAAAACTGTATTTTCTAAACACATAGTCCAGAAAAGATGGAATTAATCTAAGTTTATTAGAAAAACCTGCATTTTCTATGGAAACCCATAATGATCCTCACTTCAAGTGTCCTTCATCTAGATTATGTTACACAACAAGACATTTTTACCTTTAAACAAAAATGCTGTGGCATCAAACCCAGACAGAACCTTTGTTAGATCAGTTACCAGGTACCAGAAGTGATCCTGGTTCTTTGTAGAATACAAAAGACTAACCACAAGGCACCACTATCACCACTAGCAACAACAATACAAGAGCTTCACAATTAATTGCAATCCAAATTTTTGTGGTCACAATTAACAATTCATAAAGACTGCAATCATCTAGGTCAAGGGTGCCCAATAATGGTCCTCGAGGGCCCCTATCCTGCATGTTTTAGATGTTTCCCTCTTCAACACACCTGATTCAAATGATCAGCTCATCATCAAGCTCTGCAGAAGCCTGATAATCAGGTGTGTTGAAGAGGGAAACATCAAAAACATGCAGGATAGTGGCCCTCGAGGACCACGATTGGACACCCCTGATCTAGGTAATATAATGCCCCCTGAAAACAACAGAAAATCTGTCTGCATAAAGATTTGTCATGTATGAAACCTGCTAACTCTGTAATTAAGCTACAAACATGCTCTCAAATGCAAATGATTCTCATATTAGTTTATCAGTTCATATTTCAGCCCTCCCAACTCATTGAAGCCATCAAAGTAGCAATTCACAATCAAGAAGTCCTACACTGAACAAAATCAAAGGGTCAAAGTCATGTGCCTAGCTTTCTTGATTGCAAAGTCATTAATGTCACTGAAATCCAGTCTTTGTGCAAGCTCACGCTCAATGGACAGCATGGCTAAATTGTTAAGCCTGCCATGTGACATGGTGGACTGCAGGTGGTTTTTAATTATTTTCATCATTTTCATCAACAACAACAACAACACATGAATGCTGACTCTGACTGACGCATGCTCTGTCTCCTACCGATCTGCGGCTGCTGCACTGAGTGGGCTCATTACAATACACAGTGGGTTTGAAACTTTGCAGTGCTCGGACAAATCGGACCCAAAATAACCTCCTCATGTATTCCCGTTCACCTCTATGATATTCCTCTCTTTTTCTTTTTTCTTCTGCGCACCTGATTTGTGTCGACTAGCCATGTTTCTTTCTATCAATGATGTTAGTTGGCTAGATTAGATTGACGGATGTAAATTCCCGCTGCTGGGCACGTAGCTGTAGCGTACAGGGTGCCAGAGCAGGGTCAAACCAGGGTCTTCTAGGACGGGGGGAAGTGTGCAAAAAGGGAAAAC